>DWEI01001067.1:0-18012 GCA_018245875.1 Mysoria ambigua | reverse complement strand
GTCCCACTATGTAATAGGTGGTGAGCCTATTGTCATGCATCGGGCACATATCCAGACTCCGAACCACTACTAGAAATCCTAAACTAGAAAATATTTGTAGAGTTCGACCCGGCACATATTCGATCAGCAGTCGCACATGCAACCAACACGACCTACGAGGCTATATTTTTATATTATATTATTCATATAATTTGCTGAAGTTAATTATGTTGGCTCGCAAACCGTCAGTCCTGCCGCTGTCATTGGTCGAACATTATATTATAAAATAAACAAATAACGAATAATGTAGCTTGATTATATTTTAATGATATTTTGTTTGTATTTGTTAACGTGCTGATTAATGAGGACTGCAAATATCAGATTTATCAGGATACGGTTAACCTCTTTTATAGTCGACTTTAAATAACATATTTTATGAGAGCATCCTACGTCCAGCGGTGGACATAAAACGAACCGATATTGACAATAGTGATCCAAGCGGTTCGATACTAAATCAACACATGGAATCGACACCGCCCAAGGCGGCCGCGACCCGCTCGCCGGTGCCGCTGCGCCGCTACTCGATGCGCGCCGATCGCACCGCGTGTCGTTTTCGCGCAGCGCCTCACGACTGCACCGCTTCCAAGTGACGTGCGACTATGGCAAGGCGTGACGCGCGCTCCGCCGCGGCCGTCTCTCGCCTGCGGGAGGGGGGGGAGCGGGCTGTCGACTCGGCCGGCTCGACCCTCGGCCTACAGTTGTGTGCGTGCGTGGAGCTGTGTGTGTGTGTGTGTGTGTGTGTGTGTGAGCGTGTGTAGACTGCGCGGCGACCGATGATCTTAGTTACTCGATGTTTCTACTTTATCTAGGCGATATACACATAACATGTGTGTACATATGTAAATATAGGTGCTTATGCTCATATAATGCGCTGTCTTTACGCACTGTACTGTAACGCACGACAGTCCTTGTTCAAGTGCGCGGGCATCGAGTGACTTTTGTACTGAATGTTAGTAGGCACAGGTGCAGGCTGATGGGGGAGTCGGGCGTCAGGGGAGGGGACGTGTGTGTAGGGAAGGGGGCATGTTGGATCACCTTTGATGGCGTCATTGGGACTGCCAGCGTACGAATTTGTCATGGCAAACCTTGGATGCTGGTCTCGCCTGATAGGCAGCATGGATGTCTCTTAAGATGATGAACCATCAATTTACATAAAGTGTACAATAAATAGGTGTATACATTAGTTTAGATTTCCATATTTTTTGTGGTTAATATTTTTGTAACTTAGCTCCCTCCTTCCATTATCTCCCCCCCCGTCGATTTCCCCGCCTCCCCCCTCGCCGTCTGTTGTAGTGGTAACGGAACGTAACATTCTCACCCAACGTGCACGCGTGCGTGTGCACGTAACGCGTGCTCGTCACCGCGGCGCGCGCGCGCCCGCCGCCGCCGGACCGTCTGGCGCGGGCCGTCCGGCCGCGAGCCTCCCTTCACCCTCTGGCACACCCTCGGCGGTCCCTTCGTGCGGAGAGCTATTGGCGCTCAGGGATTTGAATTTTGTTTGGATACAAAAATAATGTCTGAACAGGAGAATAGAATCCCTTATATACACCGATTGATGATACAATTGTTGGTAAAACAATTTGCGTCTATAGCTAGTAGCGTTGCTTTGTGGTTGCTCATTTATTCGTATGCTAGTCTCATCGTTTAAAAAAATTACTAAACCTAGAGTAGAGAGTACGTTTGTGTCTCCTGAGACACAATGAAAACAACACCATTTGGTATCTAAAAACTATATTCTAGTAACTTTTACATTGAAAGAAAACGAAAAATGCATTCGCACAGATCGAAGTGAGCAGTCAGTGAGCGAGAGAAGAGAAACAAAAATAATGTGGGTAGGCGGCAAATAGCGGTGAATAGACACCTTTAGGGCCGGTGTGCTCTGTCTCAAGCTACCTATTGCTAGCGCCAGGGCTCTGTCTGTTAAATAAATAATAGTTTGAAAAAAGAAAACTAAAAAACAACTTATCCTGATGAATGACTTAAAATGACTGTCGCTTAATTACCGAGTTCCTATAGCCATCTCCGAGCAGCGTCACAATACCATGATCTCTAACAGCAAAGTATTAGTTAAAATAAATTCTGTCTCCCTTGCATTTGATACGTATATTAGTTTGGTTGAAAAAAATATGTACCTGATCCGCCATTTTGACCTGGCGGCCATCTTGTATTTGAGTTTTTTAAAAGGTGTTGTATTCTACAACTTGAACCTTTTCATTTGGTGCCCATATTGGGTGTATTGTCTTGAAATATGTACGCTGTCATTTTGTTACGGCGACCATATTGGATTGACAACAAAACTAAATTAATATAATTGCACTGTCGCGCCTAATTAAGATGCATGGCGAATTTCAGCTCAATCGGACATTGAGAAGTGGGTGAAATTTGACTTGCAAGATTCCGTTACATACAAATATACAACTGAAGCTAATAAAATCGTGTTATAAACATTTTGCCGAACGCCCGACCCCTACAATGACGTTGGGTGATTCACGATTGGGTGTTTGGTTTGCGAATAACATAACATCACGCCGGTGTTTCCCTGAAGGTAGATAGTGCCTTTATTTTTATGGTCCATGCATTTCATAGCGAGCTCGGTCCTATTACTGAGAAATACAAATTGGGGAAAATGCAACACTAATTTGCTCAACTGTGATATCAATATTCGGACGACTTGCTAATGATACTAACGCCTTCCACCACTTGTGGATCGGAGATCGAACCTGGACCGGGCGAGGAGTCGCGTTTGCAACTATTGTAACACCGCAGTAGAGGGCGCCGTTTAAAAATAGGCCAGTGAGTATATTGTGTACAAGCCGAGCGCGAGCACGCGAGCGCGGCTCACCGGACCAAAATACACCGCGCGCCGCCTCGCCGCCTCCAGTGTCAAGTGCAGCCGGCGGGTGCGCGCGTGGGCGCTGGCCGCGCGTGCGCTGCTGGGGGCGAGGAGCGGGGGGGAGAGGGCGGTGCGTTCGGACGGTTCACTTGCGGAATCGATGAAGTCCGTTCTCTGAATATATGGACATGTTGATATCGTAACAGTTGATTAGCTTCTAACTGAACATATTCCTCGTCAAATATGCGTTTGCAATAATACGGTCTACATCGTACTTTTGAAATTGTAATTTGAGAACAATTAAAAAAAAAAACAACCTGATATTTTATAATTATTCTCGATTCCTTGTTTGTTATTTCGAGTTAACCGATTTGGCGATTGAAATATCCGCTTATCACTGGTCGAAGTAAAGACCACCGGGGCATAATCCCTGCCAAGTTGGTGTCACTAGCCACTGGGCATGACGTCACAAGCCAGCAACAGCGTTGCGACGCAGCCGTCCGCAATTGATGGAGTAGGCTGCGCTTGGTGGGAGGCGGCAGTGCTGCCGTCTGTCTACGGCGAAGCTGCTAGCGTTAGCTGGCTGAATTATGTAAAACTACCCGCATTAAGGGACGCTCGTGCGAATGCTAGTTCAGTGTGAACCAGGCATCTCTTGATGCAGGGCTTAGGGTGCGTCCACGTTCTAGCACACTTAACATTGACTCTTTGTCAGCATCGCGTTCACCATCAGCCGAATCATGCCGAATGCGAGCTAAAAATGTAGCTTTACATTAAAAAACATTTGCCACTAGGTCCCCTCTGGCCACCCCGCTAGGCTCCACAGACGCCAGCGCGAGGCGCGTGGTGTGACGCCGTCCAGCGGAGCGCGCGACTCGCGCTCGGGCGCCGCGCGGCCCCGTCGGCGGCTCGCACGCGGTCTGTTTTCGATGTAGCAATAGGCGGCGGCAACGCGTCCGTCCAGTGTACAGCGGCGAGGGGGGCGAAGTGGTTCTTTGTCCGCGGCATCGTGAGCCACGAGCGGCTGGTGGTAAAGATTGCACATAATGTCAGTCAGTCGGTCAGTCAGTTGGTCAGAGATTAACGTGAAAGAAACAGGTCGAGGTCTGTGAGATTGGAGACTTGGCGTTCGGTGCTCCCTGCGTACCCTTTAGGAACCCGGCGCGAGCGCATGCACGTATGCAGCTGATGGACGGACTGCGTTTCTTTTGTTGTTTGCGAGAAGAGCAGCAAATGTACAAGTAACAGTCGACGAGGGTCTTGTTGAAGTATGCAAGCGTACCTCGCGGGTCGGTAGGCGTCGCCCGCCGCGCAGAACATCGCGATATTTTCCTTCGCCGTTTCAAAGCGTCAAATTGAATCTTATAAATAACAGTAATCACAAAAGTTAAAGTAACAGTAATCATAAAAATAACAGTAACAATTATGTAATTAAGTCTACATTAATGAGGATAACATAAGGTCACGCCTGTATTTACCCGAAAGGGTAAGGGGTGCAGTGGGCACAAGAGTGCCACTAATCACCAGACGGGTCGACGCCCATACACCGGGCACACAAGCACCACGTTCACGTGAAGCGTACGACCGTCAAAAAACGTTGCGCGCTCCGCCGGCGCTCTGGAAGGTTCCGCGACGCCGTGTGATCTCATTGCGTGATGGACGACTGAAACGCCGCAGGTCGCGTCTCGTCCGCGCACGCGGCCGCCGCATGCCGACGGATGTAGCGCGCACGCACAGATAATTAAGACGTTAAGAGTGTTTGTTCATTTGTGTCTGTGTGTATTTATATATAAATATACAAAGAGGACAATTTGTAACACTTCTAATGCATTAGGTCCCGGGTTCGATTCTCGGGTCGAACAGTACAAAATTTTCTAAATTAGATTTTCTAGTAGTGGTTCGGAGCCTGTATATGTGCCCGATCCATGGCAATAGGCTCATCACCTATTACATAGTGGGACGTAAACGTAACTGGTCAATCGTGGGAATGTTCTGCATTCCTCTGCCTACCCCTTCGTGGATTACAGGCGTGAAGTTACGTTAAGTTACGTTGTGACGCATTTATTATGTACTATTGCAACTTACGTGTTACGTTAACATCACAGTGAATAAAAAAAGCAATGCAGCTCGTAAAAAAATCTTAAAGAATTAGGATACACCACACCTGCGTCGGATAGCCATTCAGTCATTGTAACAATGTGATGTTTCTAATCCGTGTGTCGAATGTAGGTATGTGGGCTTCAACTGTAAGGTACCAACGCGATCTCCTATACCACCGCTACCGCGGTGTAGCTTAGTGTAGGTCAGTGCTACTCAAAGTGTGCGATAACGCCCCACCGTGCACTCGACATGGCTCGACTTGTGACGGGCGGCAGAAAGTACACGCGATTGGGATCATTTCGTAGACGACGGATAATAAATATATGGCACTTTTGCTAGTTATTTATTCCTTTGCCCCATTTAATTCTTCCTTGTATCTGTTACAAAATTTCTTCTTTCATGCAATGTACCTATCACCATCATTTTCAACCGAATAACCACACTCCGATTAAAGCGACAACTCACCTTTCCCCCTTCATGGATAGGGTTTTTTATTAATAGCGGGTGACATTTGGGTTTGAGAACGTATGGATTAAGTAATGCATATGACAGTGTGACGTCACCGGCCCCGGCTCCGCCGCGACCCGCCGCGTTGCGCCCGCGACCTACCGCGCACCATTGACGTAACCTTTACAGAACTGCAGCGCGCCCATTAGCGCGCGCACGCTCTTCGCTCGTTAGGACTTGTTGCTGCTAATGACGTGCGACACAAGTTCACGCCGTTATCTCGTCAAGAAGTCGGCAGAGATGTCTAGGGATGTCGCGTTTGATGATGGACGTGGACATCGGCTTAACTCATCGCCTTAGCTCTTTTTAGCTTGACTTCCTTTTTTACCCGCACATCGCGTGGTCATGGCGGAAAAAATATTTAATTTTTCAGTAATACATTAGATCATGCACATATATTACTCACGAAACGTTTAATCTATATATACAAATAAATCAAATTGGAGTGTCTGTGTGTAATCTTAAAATAACCGCTTATATCTAAAGTCGTATACGTGGCTTACACGATAAATATATCACAATAACGTTTTTTACTGTTTGTTTTCTATTGAAAGAGAGAAAAACAGTAAAACATGTCTGTTCGTTCCACTTAATCTGTGAAACGGCTGGACCCATTTTGACGGGACTTCCACTGGCAGATAGCTGATGCAACATGGAGCAACTTAGGCTACTTTTATTTGATTATTTGTTAACCGACCGACCGTGTCACCCGCCCGCAGTGCCGGCGACGAGCCGCGCGCAGCTCGCCGCCGAGTACCTGGAGGCGTGTCGCGTGCACAGCACGCCGCCCATCGACTCCGTGCTCGAGCAGATACGGGTGAGTCTGTCTGTCTGTCTCCCTCTTTCCCTCTCTACATCTCTATCAAACAATCGACGGGTAATTAAAATCTTGTGCGTGCAACTTAAGGCGATGAGTCTTCTTTTAGGTTAAAGCCGTTTAAACGGTTCATTAGTTGTTCAAAGATAATCCTATGGTGACCAAAATCGTCAGTTATATCATACCATGCCCGAGGATTGAGCTACCCCATTGATCAGCTCGTTCTCCCTCATTCCAGGAGCTACCGGAGAACTCGATCGGCGGCACCAGTCGCGCGCCCCGGCTCGTGCTGGCGGAGTGCGTGCTGGTGGGCGCGGCGCCCGCGGACGCGCTCGAGGCGCTGCTGCGCAAGGTCCAGTTCCGCCGCGTCGACATAGACCACGTGCACATGGACGACGAGGGGGCTGTTAGTGTATCTTCTTTCTCCATCTTCTCATTCATGGCTTCTCTTTCTTTCATTTGTTCCAAGCCTATTTACGTATCATTTCTAGGCATGGTTCTGTCAGCACATATAACAGCCTGAAATCGAACCCGGAACCATATTATGGTTTATCGACCTCCAGTTCGCTGGTTGTTTTGTTATGAGTAGTATCTGAATATTGCCTTAAATATTTCCAGGAGGCGATTTTCGATATGCTGGAATATTATGAGACAGCGGCGGCGGTGTGCATCAACGGGCCGCGGCAGTTCGGCATACGAGGGTGGCAGTCCGCTTCTAGAATGATCAAGAAGGTAATAAGATCGTAATAAGGAGTAATGCTTTTTCATTCGTTTGACTTAATTTATTTGAATTTTAAAACTGAACGTCCACCCAGTAGGTACGATAACATGCAAATTAAATATTTAAATGAAACACAATAATTATGTCACATCAGCAAATGATTATAAACATAATCAAATAATTTTGATGACCGGATCTGTCGATCAACTAGTGCATAATATACTAGATCGCGCGAGCGGCGGACGAGACGTTTCGTGCAAAACGCGCGGGCACCGTCATAGTAACTCGATCGATACACTAATCGCTCGATTAGTTGACTTCTTGGTACGATGACAAGTCCAACGGATCTTGTAAAACGTTACGACGCGTTACATTGCAAGTTTGAAATTCCTTTTTCATTTATTATTTCCGCAAACGAAGGTATTGAGGGATTTACCGGTACTTTACTCAATTTATTTGTGACCTTTAGATAAAAAGGGCCATTTGGCTGTTACGTAACGTTCACAAATACCGATGATACCCACTGTAGAGTCTAGCTTTACACCCAAGTCTTTTACCACGTACTTGTCCCATTATTATGGATACTAGTCGAAACACAAACATACAAACAATATGAACAAAATGAACAGATTTTGGTCTGTGTCTTAATTACCTTATATCTGTTTACTGTGTGAGAACGAAGACTTCCGCAACCACCGGACTATGCGATTCTTGGATTATATAGAGCCCACAAGACGTTGTCGACAAAATGCATTTGTAACTTACGTGAAACATATTTTTGAAAGGAAAATAAAGTGGCAATTGTATGTGAGCAGCTATTGCCTGTGCGTGCAGAGCGCGGAGCTGGCGGAGCTGGAGCTGTCGGAGGCGGCGCTGGAGGCGGCGCACGCGCCCGTGCTGGCGGGCGCGCTGCGGCCGCTGGCGTGCCGCCTGCGCGCGCTCAGCCTGCAGCGCGCGCAGCTGGCCGGCGACCCGCTGCTCAGCCTCGGTCAGCGCGCCCGCACCACGCACTGTCACATGTCACACGATCCAAAGGCTTGACTGAAAGAGAATGCTTATAGGCTTTAATTACGCCCTTTAGGGTGTTACAATAGTATAAATAAATAAATAAATATATCCAGCCTCGAGAGTTTTAATCAGACTCATATGTATGTACACAAAGCCGGCGCGACGGCTGTCGCGTGCGGTGGGCGTGTCGCGTGCGGTGGGCGTGGCGTGACCGGCGGCGCCGCTGTTACAGTGAAGGCGCTGAAGTCGAACGGGTCGGTGCGCGAGCTGCGGCTGGGCGACAACGCGCTGCTGCCGGCCGACGCGGCGCAGCTGGCGGCGCTGCTGCGCTACAACACGCGCCTGCAGCTGCTCGACCTCTCCAACAACCTCATCCAGGTGCGCGCGCCTCCCGCTGGGCCGACCGCTCGCTACGTGCGAATCACGCACTCACTTATATCTAGAGTATTTTAGAACAGAGACACATTTTCGCACATCAATAATATATGTAATTTATATCACTGACTTGTATAATATTGTATAAACGTGTTTATTTGCCGCCCAGGACGCCGGTCTGGCGCACATCGCGGACGCGCTGGTGGACCAGGCGGCCCAGACCCCGCCCTCCGCCGCCGCGTCGCCGCTCTCCCCCCACCACGTGCCCCGTGAGTGCCCGTATAAATATGTCTGACGGATGTATGTGTCTTTATTGATATCGTTAGCGTCCAGCGAGCTTCATCCACTGTGACTGTGAATATTAACTAATGGATAATTGAAGTTTTCTATTTACAACACAAACCTCTGCATGAAAATGTAATTTGCTTAAGTGTATAAACAATAATTTAGGGTAACTCCATTAGGGTAACCAATCGAGTCATGACGTATCGATGCCATTATAATGTTTAATACAAATAACGTAAACGTACCAGCTCGCCAGTAATCTCCGAAGAGGTAGGCAGAGGAATGTAATGTAGCTCACTACCACGTTTCACTAGTAATGTTTACGTTAATTTAAGTTAATAAAATAGTCATCTTAATATTTATATGCTTCATATTATTATTTAATAATTGATCAAGAATACTGAAATACAATTGTCTTCATGTGAAAATGTCACTGCTTACTGTAAGTGCAGCTTAAATATCGCACGTAGTATTTAAATGCAACATGTTTGATGACGTCACGTGCGTGTGTCCAGTGTGCGGCTACGACGCGAGAGGGCTCGCGTTCCTCATCCTGTGGAACAACCAGCTCACGTGGAACTGCGCGCAGAATTTAGCGAAAGTCTTGGTGAGTGGGCGTGGGGTCATTTTTTTCATAAATTTAAATAAAATTAATACTAAGTGATATCGTAATTTAAATGAAGAAAATATTGATATGATCATAGTAACATTTTAAAGTTTGCACAATCCATTTCAAAGGGGAAATTTTCCGTGGCATCCAGTTAGCAGTCATGAGGGCTGCGGATAAGCTTCTGGTGTTGAGGAATAAATATGACCGTATCTCACCTTGGTTCTTAATTTCATAACTGTATCGAAATTCAATTTGTTTGGGATTGATTGAATTCGTTAAAATAATACTTTATATACCACGAGGATAGATGGCGCTACTAGTAATGACTTTGTTGAAAATTTTATAAATATTACAAAAAATGACTATGAATATGTTATTCGGTAATTTGTCATTAAACAATTAAGAGCATTTGTATTTTAAAGTGAGTTTAATTGAAACATGTAACAAGCCGAGTAACGTTGGTCGCAGCGCTCGTCGCAGGCGCTGTGCGTGCTCAACGTGGGCCGCAACGCGCTGGGCGCGGACGCGGCGCGCGCGCTGGGCGCGGCGCTGGGCGGCGGCGCGCTGCTGTCGCTGGGGCTGCAGGCGGCGCGCCTGGGGCCCGACGCGGCGCGCGCGCTGGCCGCGCTCGTGCGCGCGCACTCGCGCCTGCAGGTGCGCCGCCCTCTTGTCTGCGACATCCCCACGTTGAGAAAGCTGCAGATATTTTTTATTTGTTCTGGATGAGGGTCGAAGCCTCGATCCCCCGTGTAATACCGGTATGGCATGGTGCCTGAAACAAAACAGTTATTGTCAATACATATATCCATCGTTACAAGTCTGTACCTGGTGTGAAAATATAGTAATAATTATTATCTAATTACAATATGTAATAATGTCTGTCATTAACAATGTTTCAATGCTTTGGATGAACAGATTTTGGCCATACAATTTAAACATGCAAGTAAATAGCTTGTGAAATAATTAATTATTAAAATATATGTACATCATATAAATAGCATATAATAAGCAAACATATAATTTATTTAAATATTTTTCTCATTCCAGAGGCTAGATCTGCGAGATAATAGACTGGGCCTGGAGACCTTGCAGGCCATTTGCGACGCCATGAAGGACAACGCGACGCTCACTCAGATCGACCTCGACGAGCCGCCTGTGAGTTTCGTACTTACATGTGCCTTTGTATGGTCATCGCGTCGAACGACGCGGCGCCTGTGCTTAGGTTTGCTGAAGCTAATAAAGAGATATATATTTTTTTAAATATATACTTATGTAACTGATCTCGGTATAGTGTAGCGTATCGAGGCGCAGCTGAATGTTGTGGCCGCCGCGTTACTCGGCGGCGGCGTAGGCCTTGTAGTCTGTGGTCCTGAAAATGGATGCTCAGCGTTCGGATTATGGGCGAAAGTCTTCTGACGAGTGTGCCGGGCGCGGTGTGCGGCAGGCGGGGCAGGCGCAGGCGGCGCAGCTGGCGGCCGAGCTGGCGGCGCTGTGCCGACGCAACGAGCGCGGCGCCGCGCGCGCGCCGCCCGCGCCGCCCGCGCCGCCCGCGCGCCTGCTGCGCAAGATCAGCCTCACGTGCCACACGGCCGCGCCGCCCGCCCCGCACGAGGTGACTGTCCTGCCGCAACAGTGAGACCAACCAGGGGTCTTTAATTGTTCAGTCATGCGGTCTTCTGGTTGTTATGAAATTACCCTTACATGCAACGTAATGAAACTTCACGCCTGTACTCCCCGAAGAGATAGGCAGAGGAATGTAGAACACTCCCTCGTTTCACCGGTTACGTTTAGGTACCTTTATATGCCATATCAATTTATCCAATTAGGATTTTATCTAATATCTAAAAAACAAACTAATAATATTGGACAGTTACATTTAAAGACTTCAAAAAACACCTGTGATGCTGAATGCTATGTTGTTCAGTACTAGGAAGCGAACACATGAACCGGACGACATTATTGTAACTAAGTGTTGGCCGCAGCCGGGCCCGGCGGACGACGAGCGGCGCGCGCGGCTGCGCTCCCCGTCGCCGTCGCCGGCGCCCTCGCCCGCGCCGTCGCCCGCGCCCTCGCCCGCCGGCAGCCCCGTGCCGCCGCAGCACCCGCACTCCAGGTTCTACGTGAGTACCGCCGCGCCCAGCCGCTCATATAATCACAACCCACCTAATGTGACTGCTTTTGGAATTCCAGTTCAATGTGCATGGTTTCATCGGAGATCAGTCTGATGCGCTTCTGATTTTTGAGTGACCTTGAACAAAGTGCCCATAAGCATTTTTCTGATAGCCAGTTAGGTTTGTTAAAAATGTGACCTAACATCACGCCCGTAAACTCCGATGGAGGGGTGAATCTTTTACTGTCCATTGGCCAAAAATTCAGACTCTAAGCCACTACTAAAAATTTTAACCATGTAGTAAATTCAATCAGAAAAATCCAATAGTACTAGACTTTGACTAGTCCCGTGTCTACTAATACTAAACATTGTTTGCCAATTACCGAATCGGTTAAGGTCATCGCGGTTTGCTGGCCGCATAAATTGAGCCATTTAAATGAATGTCGCGGTACACAGGTGACCCGAGTGACTCCGGAGCGGGAGTCGGCCAGCGACAGCTCGAGCTCCAGCCCCGCCACGCCGCCCCGGCCCTCGCCCTCGCCCTCGCGCTTCAAGGTCGTACAGGTGAGGCTTCCATGTCATATTGAACACGTAAACTGACTCGACTGTTGTGCGCGTAACATGGTGGTCGATACATACTGCACTGTGTGGTTAGATCAATGGAAGATTACTGTAATACTGGTGGTCTTTACAGTGATACAGTTTATAATCAAACATTAATAGAGGAGAGGTGGGATACGGCAGGGCATAACCTGACGAAATCATCTGATCGTTTTATTATAACTTGTAAAAAAAACGAGGTCGAAGAAGTAACTACAGGTTTTAATGTTTCATGTCTATTGTCACAGGTAGCGGAGCCGCCCAGAATACAAGTGCACCCCGCGGCGCAGGCGCGCAAGGCGTCATCGTCGAGGTTCTCCGTGACGAGAAACTACGACGCCATGTACACGCCGAGCGCGCGGCCCGGCAGCTCCATGAGCGACCCCGGCGCGGCGCGGCCCGGCGCGGCGCGGCCCGCGGCGGCGCGCGGCGCGCCCGGCGCCGGCGCCAGCGCGCCGGACGTGCGCGTGGCGCGCGTGGGCCCGCAGCCCGGCGGCGCGCCCGTCTGCGTGGCGCGGTTCACGGTCAGCAGGCCGGACGTCGACCCGCTCAGGAGCACAGCTGACAGCGAGAAGGAGGCGCGCAGTGAACACGTGCTGGCTAGTACTGCTCCTCGAAAAATTACGAATACGAGGTTCACCGTGAGCACGCCTGGGAGCTGTTCCGCTGGTTTCCTGCCTGCAGGCTGCAAGACGAAGTCGCTAGAGACTGAGATGATACAAACGGATATTAAATCTGAAGGAAATAGTGAAACGAAGGCTGTGACTAGTGCCGCTGAAACGAGGTCCGTGAGCGAAACGAGCAATAATTCTAATATACCAACAGATGATAAAGTAGAGGAGAAAAGCGAAATTAAGTCTGAGACAATCGGCAGCGTAGGCGTGCACAAGGTTCCAGATGCCAGTTCGCCTGAAACTCAGATGTATGCTCCACAGATGTATAATATATGCAATATGGAAGGTACATGTAGGAAGAACAGTACGCCGGCGCTCGCTCCGACGCGCGTGTTCACCGTTCGTCGCGTCACGGAGCCGCTGCCAGACGTTTGTAGGAGCATTAGTGTCGGTTCGGACTTGGATGAAAATTCGAAAATAGAAGCACCCAGTATAGAAGAAACCAGTACCTTAGATGATAATATAAGTAGAGCGATACCAATTTGTACAGAAACCGAGAAGAAGGAGGACGATGTGAATAAAGATTCATTAACGAGTAATACACAAGAAACGTTAGCGTTAGAAGTCGAAGAGGCGAACAATTTAAAATCGGGCGAGGAGAACGGCGAAAAACTTGAAGAAGCCGACGTAGCGTGTAAGAGAGACACTGCGAATGATCTGGACGTTAATGAGACAGTTCCGACAGCTGTAGCCGCCGCGGAAACTGGTAATATTTTGACTGATAATGATTTGGCAACTTCAGAAACTGAAGAGAGCGCGGCCGATCAGAGGGACGTGGACGCGTCGTGGGCCGACGACAAAAGTGTCGTTGAAACGACAGTTGAAGCCTGTGACGTTGCAGATGGTGACGTCAGAAGCGCTCCGAGTGTTGCCAGCGAAGAGCGCCGTATCTTTGGAGCAGTGTTAAGTGAGAATACAGGGATAATCAATGATATTGTTTGTGATAGATTAAAAGAAAATAGTGTAGCTAAAAGTGTGAGCGACGCTGTCACTGATAGCACTGTGTGCGACAAGGACAGTTATATATTCAATGATAAAACTGAGGAGTTGTCTCACGACGAATCATTAACTCATGTGGGTGACGACACAGTGTTAAAGACAGAGACGAAACTAGTTAAGAATAGTGTAGGCGTGAGCGAGACGGAAATATTAGACGTGGACGTGGCAGTGACGGTGAAGAAAGAGACGGTTTGTAGTGTTAACGATACAGCCAAAGTACATTATGACCAAAATGTTTGTGATGTAAATAAAATAAACGAGTTTAGGGATGTAAAAGAGTCTGTTTGTGAGGAGAGCGGTGCTGTTATAAAACAAATTGAAGCGATCACTGAGGACCTCGGTAACTTAATACAAGAAATGCAGGATCTGTCCTGCAAGACAAAGAAAGTAAGGAACGACTCCACACAGACAGACGAATTTAATGTAGATACATATAACATTGTACCTGGTAGCATAACGAGAGATAGCGTAGTTTTAAAGAAGAATAAGAGTGAATCGAGTCTCGATAGCCCAGATCTAGAAGTTTCTAGATTGATGAAGCGGAAGCCCGACAGTGCCTTTTGTGATAGTAGTTCGTCGTTGGAAGTGTCCGGCAGCTCCATGGAGAGTTTGAACGCTGGCGAGAATAGAACGAAACCGGTCGTCGTGAGAGATTCGGTGGATTCCGATACGGAATTGGACAGGCGGAGAGATCAATTGTCTGCGGAGAGTAGCTTGGAGTCCACCAGTGAGATGACGCCGGTGAATCTACTGAACATATCGGTAAGTTCAAACGAGAGTGTGTCCCCTATTATATTCGGCGGGAAGAAACTGCACGGCTCGTTGTCCAGCTTGGAGGCGAGCGTCAGTTCCTTGGAGTGCGCTAAGCAGGAGAAGGTGATGGTGACGTCCGCCGACTCGGGGATCGAGTACTCGCTGCAACACCAGTCTGACACCAACGAGCCGTCGTCCAACGAGGGCACGCTGACGCACAACTCGAGTCTGAAGGAGACGGTGAAGAAGGAGTGCTTGCAGGAGACGTTGACGTCGTCGCCGAAGAGGACGAACAGCTTGCTGGACGTGCCCGCGCTCAAGGCCAAAGGTTTGGACAGAGTGAGAAAGATATCGTGGGTGGCGCCGTCTGCCAGCTTCCACGTACCGAAGCCGGAGCCGGACAGGATGGAGATGAAGTTGCAAACGAATCTCGAAAAGTTGTTGAGCCTCTTCCAACATCCGAGCAGCATATTCTCGAGATCGCAAAGCGAAGATGATAAAAAGTCGGCGTCGAACACGCCGCCAAGGAAAGACTCGTCGTTGACAAGCTCCTTTTGGTCGTGGGGTAGCAATACGGAGAAGAGCGAGAAAGATGACAAAGAAGACAGAGACAGTCTGTCGGAGGCGACGGATTCCACTCTGTCCGAACGGGTGCAGGTGTCGTTTGTGGACGAGTCGTTCTCGAAGAAACTCGACAGTAAAACGCCGTCCACCGACACGGACAATACGCTGAGCGAGTTCCAATCCTTCCCACAAAGCAACGAGCCGAGCGACACTCCAGACAGGGAGCCGACCGTAGAAGGAAATAGAAACATAGTTAAAGTTACCGATTTTACCACCGATGACAATTTAGTACAAAAAAAATTAGTTTTAAGCGTGAAGAGTGTGGACAGCGCAAGCTCGAACGGCAACAGCGATGTTCCGGGAGCGTGTGATAATATAGATCTCATAATGCCCAACGATTTGAATAAAAGCGTATACGACGCCGCTAGTGCGCCGGCGGGCGACGGCAGGCGCAGCGCCTCGCAGGAAGGGCCCGAGGCCGCCGGCGCTGCGGAGAGAGGAATGTTAGAAGTTAAGTTAGATGAAAAAGTTATCGAGCCGGTCCGACCGAGAACCTTCGCTGCAGTGCTAAAATCTTCAGGGTCCGAAAATACGGACAAGCAACCGAGTCCAGACGCGGGCCAACCGGTGGACAAACTGCCGATGAGAGTTCTGAGAGAGATCAAGGAGAATATTAGCCCAGAAAACACTATAATATCGAACATGAGCACCGCTAGCGCCCTGCCGTTCGATTTGGACAGGCAAGTGACGAATCCGGTTGTGAACAGAGCGTGGGAGGTGCCGGCGCCGCTGCTGGCGGAGCCCGGGAGCAAAGGCGAGGACAGCAAGCCGCGCAGCGACCTGGCGCCGATCGCTACGATAGACGAAACGTGCGACGAGGCGGCGGACGACTGCATCCAGCTGGCGTACATCGACGACGTCAAGGTCGTCGACGACCCCGCGGGGCGGCACGGCGACAGACTCGCGGCCGAGGCGGCGCCCGAGACGACCCACGTTCTCGACAATGTTGACCTGGGCAAGGATGCTCTGTCGTACCTGATATACGAGAATCAGGATTTTGAACCGGATACAGAGCATTTAATATTGGACGCGAAGTCTCAACAGGAGTCGTTGGCGCAGGAGTTGCAGCATGCGGCGACAAAGGAACAGTTGATGGACCTGTCCCCGGAGTTGGTGATAGACGAGGCGCTGGAAATGCCCGAGGTGTTCACGATGGAGCTCAGGGGCATGATGTCGTCGATACCCGAGCGGGCGAAGAAGAAATGTAACTCGCTCGAGGACTTGTCGGAACGCGGGGGCGTCGAGAAGGACAGCCCGAAAACGAAGACCATAGCTTTCAAAGTACCGGAGAGCAGCACCGGCCCTCGCGACATCCCGCAGCGGCGCGGCAAGCTGCGGGCGCGCAGCGGCTCCAGCCCGAAGTCGCTGCCCGAGAGCCTGAACAAGCCCAGCCCGCTCGCCAAAATGGACGCCGGCCACGGCAAGAAGAAGAAGAGGGTGTCCTCGCTGGGGAAGATCGCGCGGGACTCGCTGCTGGCGTTGAACATGAGCGAGGAGGAGATAGCGGAGTTCAGGAGATCGTACAAGATAACGTCGGTGGAGAGCCTGCGCTCGCTGGAGTCGGTGTCGGAGGACGCGACCTCGCAGAGCGGCGCGTCGGCGGACTCGCGGTGCCGCGCGTGCCTGCGGCTGTCGCAGGAGAGCCTGGCGTCGCTGGACTCCGTGGGCGAGGAGTGCCGCTGCGCGCGTGACGCCGAGCGCCGGCCCGCGCGCGCCGACCGGTAGGCGCGCGCCCGACGCGCTGTGGGCGGCGCGCGTGACGTCTCCGGTGCGGCTCCCGCATCGAAACATAGTTGGTAGTCGATGGGCGTAGGCGTGGACATTGGATTAATATTTTTTTAATTAATTGATTAATTAATATTATTATTATTATTGATTATGATTATAGATGATATTGTCCACGTTTTTTTTTCTTTTCTTTTCATTTCTCTTCTGTTCTGTTCTTTTGTAAATTATTCTGTTTCGTTCCTACAGCGCGTGGTGAATGTTAAATTTTTAATATTGTTAACACAATGAATGGGACGGCGAATATAATATATTGTGTAGCTGAAGTGTACAGATATCGAGTCACTAATGAATGTTTCTTACTTACTTAGTTTCTTTCTTTTTAATATTGATACATTAACGAAAGAGAGAAAACTTAATCGTATAAGAATTTTCGCTGAACTTTATGCATCTGTTGTGACGGCTTGCATAATAATAATAATGTCTGTATGAGTATCGCGACACAGACAGACAAAATAGTTTCTTGTTACCTGTACGTTAATGAATATACAAAATAAAGTAGAATATTATATACAACATATTACAATTACATGTGAATGCATTCTCTGTATATGTAAAAAAAATGCGTTCATATTGAAAAAAAAAAAGAAATCTCAATCATTCTATCATCGATAATAAAAATATGTTTTTATTTAAAATTTCATATACATGTAGACATATATAGATGAGATGTTGAAATTTTATATACTACCTGTGTATGTGAAACGCTCAAGTAGGATTCGTCGGGGGCGTGTCCATGGCGCGGGCGCGCGCTCCGTGCACGTGCTGCGGCTGTAACCAACATGACAATATCGACCGAGTATGATATTTGTCGCTGTATGGTAATGACAATAGTTCTGTTGTCGAACCTTGTCGTAGTGGGTCGTCGGTCTCGTAGCGGTCGCTGCTGTTCTCGTGCGGTGGGCGGGACAAGCTATCTCAGTCCGTCCCCCCTCCCCCCTCTGCTACATATCCAACTTGCGACACATTAACAAAACTAGCTGTTTGTTCGTTGAACGGGATACATCCATTGTGTATTGCATCATTGACGAGAGGAACCACTCGAGGATGGTCGCCTGGATGTCCCCCTCGCTGCCCCCACTGCTATTCCACACGGGTTCAGTCTCCGGGTCGTGACGTGGCGCGCCGCGAGCTGCCCGCCTGCCAACTACTGATTCGCAGTAGGCTTCATA
>DWEI01001066.1:0-18019 GCA_018245875.1 Mysoria ambigua | reverse complement strand
ATTATTATTAATTTATTTATTTCAAGAAATAATATCTCATATTTGTGTTAGTATAACTTAGCCTATGTTAGTAAGACCTTATGAAAATTAAATTAAATAATATGGAAATGTAATGTGATATAAAGAAAAAACAACAGTATGGTGACTCTTATTTAAATTAAAATACGAATAAAAAAATAAATAAAAAATAAACATTTTGATACATCTCTGCACACAATCATCTAATCTCAAATTCGGGAGGACCTGAGATGTGGCAGCCAGACAGAGATATACCTACATATATATTATGAATATTATTTTATAAACAACATTCGTTCAAATTACAATTTTTTTTTCAAACTACATACTTTATTTCAATAAAATAATGAAACGACGAATCACGCCTGCAATCCCCAAAGAGGTACGCAGAGTTTCACGTTTCATCAGTTACATTTACGTCCCGCTTTGAAATAGGTGATAGGTAAGCCCAAATAAATATATCATCTGTATTTTTAATAAAATCATCATTACACAATATATTAGACAAAAATATCTGCTTACTCCTACCACCCCTTATCCGCGTATTAGTCAATTGACAACCAACAAGATTTGAGTGCAGAAAAAGCGGACAAGTCGATATTAAACTTACCCGGCATTAATATCAGCGGACAAGCTATCGATGGTTATGTAAGCGTGGCCCCGACGCTTGTGCAAGCGGGCGGCGCGTGGCGAAACGGCGCACGTAACGCTCCTGTATAGGCGGCTGCGGCCCAAGGTCACGCGTGACAGCGGCGGGAAATGTCTGGTTGATTATTGACATGTCGGAGCATTGGCACGGTATATCGGAGCATCTGAGTCTGATAAGTTTATAGAAATGTTAAACTTGATTTTTTTCCGCCCCTTTTATCGTTCCACTGCTGGAATATGAGTCCCTCAGAATTTTAAGGCCATAGTATGCCTCGCTGGTCAAGTGTGAGTTGACAGACTTCACACTCTTTAGAGAACCTTTTTCGATAACTCTAAGGTGTGCAGGTTTCCTCAAGATGTTTTTACCGTTATAGCAAAAAATTTTTAAACTTAAAACGCACATGTTGTAAACAAGTGCTCGCTATGATTTGAACCCGAGCTCCCCAAGTGAGAAGTCGAATTTCAAACCACTAATCTATCACTGCTCACATGAATACAAATGTCTATATTTCCTCTGCTAATAATCTTGAACGTTTCAGCGAGAGCGTTGAATTTAACAATCTGCACCAAATTAAACTTGCGCTTGCACTTGTACAAGTATCAAAATCTACTAAAACCTGATACTTGTCAATGTTACTAAATATGCCGTAAGCCCATAGTATTTAAAATAAAATTCATAAATCGTCTTGATCTTTCACAGTGCCGTAGAGTTAGTAAAACACAAGTAAATATTTTTGTATGTAAGTAATATATTTTATTGTATAATATTTTTGTGTCAATATGATGCTGATAGCCTAGTCGAGGTTGCGCGACTGTTGATCGAAAGGTCCTTGGATCGAATCCCGAGTTGGGTTCTAATGGATTTTTTTATCTAGCGGATTTATAGTTATAATTTCCAGTAGAAGAAATTTCTAGGTAAAGTTTCTAGTTGGGATTTGGCACCTGGCGTATGGCAACAGGCCCACCGCCTATTAATAGGTGGGACATAAACCTAAGTGGTAAAATGTGGGAGTGTAATACAATTCTCCGCCTATCTCTTCGGGGATTGCATGCGTGGTGTTGTGGTAATCAGTTTTGGTGTTGTGGTAATTGACAGTTACTGAACACGTACGATTTAATAAAATCATTGTTATAGTAAATTAAAGCTTTGATAGAATTGTAACAAATGAAGATGTACCAATATTTCAAACAAAATAAAACTTAGAAGACTCGATTGAAATCGATCTAGAAGTTTCCTTTTGATGCGCGCACAACAGCATACCTCTGTTACTGATACAAGTGAAATCATTGAACGATTAAATACTGGTAGATTTATAAAATGTTCTAAGACGTAGGTACCTAGGCATGCCCTTGCTATCGTCGACACAACGTAAAACCAGCCATCAAGGTATCCCACTTGAACACTCGATGTTATTTCTGTACAACAGTGCGGCCTTAGTCAGTGAAAGTGTTATTTGTATGTGTGAGTGCCATTCAATCTTGCCTCTCAATTTCCATTCTAGTCAATACAAGGACGGGTCTTCTATAAATGGTTGTTTTGATGTATACGCATGTATATGTATGTTTGTATTCAAATATATTAATATGTCGTATCTATATATTGTATATAGATAAAATATATAGATACGACAATAGGATTGTTACTATATACAATATGTAGTATATAGTAATGTATAAAACTTTTTGTGATTTAAAAGGTTAATAGTTTTTTCTATAATACACTTATTCACGTGCTGTGTATAACGAAAATTTTTTTAATTACCGAATTTTTTATAGGTTTCATACATCATAGTCATGAACATAATTATATTCATCTTCTTAATTAATAACACGTGCATCATTGTTAATACATTGCCTCTTAAAGTCAAAAACATTAATGACCTATACAGCAATGGCCTAAACGGTTTGCACTCCGAAATGTGATCTATGTTTAACAACAGAACGACAAAGTGATCGAAAATGTGGATAAGAAGGCCGATATTATAACATAGCCATATAATTCAATTCAATTTCAAATTAAGTTCGAATTTCAAATTTAGCGTTCCATTTATAAATGTATACCTATATCGATTTCCCGCCGAAAAGCTTTTCACAGTGAAGTACGTTCGATCAAATACAGTTGGCTTACGATACAAATATCAATCGCGAGCAGTCAATAGAACTGCAAGCTCTAGAAAATCATTTGTTCAGTATTCGTGACCACGTTTACATGTCCGACATACTGAGTACGTTATAATCCGTCTCAGGTTTACACAGCCACGTCGCTCATGCTGGACCAGGACCAGGCAATCACTTAAGCTGATTATACTCTACTTAAGCCACATTTATACGTTTATTATTTTACTTAACGGCACATAACATGAATGTTGAATGTTTATGGATCTGTTATTGCCTGTCCCTATGATTAGAGGATTTTCATTATTTTGTTTATGTCATGTAAACAGTTTTAGGCCAGTCTAGTATTGTAGATTGAATTTTCTAAATTACAACTATACAAATAAGCCAAAAGTCGCTAAAAGCAGTTATGTCACTCGGGTTGTAACAGCCTTATTGATTGTCTAGGAAATGCTGGACAACTCGATCGTATCGTATTATAAAAATATACGAATAAATCACAACACATATCTATACACGTAACGTAACTTCACGCCTGTAATCCCCGAGAGGGTGGATTGAGGAATGCAGAACATTCCCACGATTCACCAGTTACGTTTACGTCCCACTATGTAATAGGTGGTGAGCCTATCATATCTATACACAATGTTGTTTTGTTTTCAAGGCATTTTTTACGTTATACCATACATACATATGTATTTATATAGCTTGCAATGAATATCATTTTGCATGCAATATAAAATAACCACGAGTCTCAATAGTCAATGCATTAACGAACTGTGTGCTTTTGTTAGCAAGGGCATCGGTGGCATGTGTGGTCTACCAACCTCTTCATTGACTGGCCCGTTGGTGCAGAGGTTCGTGAACCTGACCGTCGTGACGCGGGTTGTGGGTTCGATTCCCACAGAGATTTTTTTTTGTGTTGAGCACAAGTATTTGTTCTGTGTCGGGTTTAAAAAAAAATGTATTTAAGTTTATACCAGAAAAAAATATATTTAAGTATATACCAGTTACCATACCAGAAGCTCTCTTGACGCTTACTTTAGGATCAGATGGCCGTGTGTGAAGATGTCTCAAGTTATTATTATCATTTATAATTCCAAACCGGTGAATTTATCAGACCCACTCTAAAAAATCACACAAAAACCAATAAAATGAAGAATGGTCCATCGAGGGTATGTGGTCTATTCCGATTCCGACGCAAATTGAATATTAAAACGTCACTTCTCGCGCGTGGCTGTCCGTGTGTGCGTGTGTGTGTGTGTGTGCGTATGTGTGAGAATGTGTGACGTCACATGAGCGTTGTCAGCAGTCGGGGTGCTCCCCTGTTCGTGTGTCACTTCCTTCCTTATTTGAACGGATATTGAATACTTAGTGGTGATACTAACCTGTGAATCGTAGGAACGTTCTGCATTCCTCTGCCTACAGGCGTGATTACAGGCGTGAAGTTACGTTTTAAGATTTTTACTGCCGCGTTGGTGGTGTTGGTTGCGAGCGCGAATAGGTACCGAACAATAGCTCGTCCGTTCGAATCCGCGGCCGGACGTTCTTGGATTTTTCTAATTTATATTTTCTAGTAATTTCATGCCGTCTGGATACATGACATAAACACACCTGGTGAAATGTGGAAGTGTACTGCACTGCTTTGGCCACCTCTTCAGCGATTACAGCCGTGATTTACCGTTTCCTATTAATAATTAATTTTTGAGTTTCATTAAATGCTGCCAACAACCTATATTTAAGCCTGATTTGTTATTATAAGAAATATTCTTAATATTTATCTGTATTTAGAATGGCAACAAGAAACATAACAATGTGGACATTGTTGGAACAAGGATTCGAAGGAGACCAATAGTCATCTGTCTTAACCAAGTAGATCAGATGCTGGCTGGCGGGGAGACGGTAGTCTGTGATAAACGGCGCGCGTGTAAGGAAGTAACGATTATAGAAGCTCACCAGGTCTGTAAGGATAGAAATGAATAACGTTTATTTAGCGCCTAATGTTCTCTGCCTACCACGCAAGAAGCCTGACTTGATGGCATAATATTCTCTTTTATTATTCTCCTAATACAACCTCATTTGTTTTGTATCTACGATAAGTTAAGTGCCACTACAAATTATTACGAAATTATACGTACACGCGTCCGTCAGTTGCAAACTTAATTAACAAAATACTAGAATATTAAGTGCAGTCATTATAATTTCATTAAAATTTTATCGTTGTGTCAGCTGGGGCACCGCTTCGTTGCGCAAATGGAGAAAAAATAACTGGCTTAGAGACGCGTTGCAAAACTTTTCTGCATACAATACGAACGCATATACGCAAATGTCTGTTTGACAGCCAGGTGTATTTGTATATGTAAAACGTACGTATGTGGGAAGTAACCTACTTATTGTGTTCGATAATTAAAAAAATGATTTTCTGTATTTAAACTATTTAAACACAGGTGCCTTGGTATTGTATTGCCGTTCTAATTATTTGTATATTAGTTCCTGAAATGTAGTACATACATATAATTTATTTATTTTTTTAATTAGGTACGAATTTAAAAAACAGTAATGTGCAACGCTGAATACAACTAAAAATTCGTGTCTCGAAACGGTAGTTATTCATACACGCAAAAATAATGCAATTCCTGATTTCACCCATTTCTAAATATGCATACCTGCATAAAGTAAATTGTAAAAAATACGTGGAATTCCGAGGATACGTCGCGATTTTTAAGTCTAGATGTTTGTTGAAGATTTGATTTTAATAATATGTACCAGCCAGCTGCATCTTGGCTTATACAGCTTCAAGCCTACATGTGAATATGTATCTTTTTACCATCTTGTTAAAGGCTTAGCTTGACTTAAATTAAAAAATACATTCAAATTTTAATGTTAGTTGTAACTAAGTATGTAAACTTGAATACATAACTCAAGGATAGTATAATTTCACTATAAAAAAAACTCTTCTCAAAACTCAAAACAAAAACGCAAAAGCATCGCAACAAATGACCCGATTACAACAAACGGGTTTTATAACTGCATTACCGAAAAACGTTACGAAAAACGGCATTACGCAATACATAACATAACTAAACGACAGTTCTACATGTATACAACTCTCGAGTATTATAAAAAAAAAAAAACTTGCCACCTCAATTCCATAGATTACAAACACAATTCGGATTTGACAGTTCACTCTGATTTGTTAATTAGACTAGATTTCCGAACGACAATAAAGAAAAAACTTGTTTAAGAGCACAGATTATAAAAATGTTTGGCACGCAATAGTAAACGTCTAACCGCGGTTAAAGGCCGTCGAGTACTAACAGACACAAATGTTGGATTGAAACCATTCGCTTACGAACACGAGGTAACAGGCAGCGGTAAAATTAAGATTCGTTCCGATTGGTAGCGATTGTATTCGTTGCTTGATTTCTACGTAAGTTTAAACTGAATATTTGCTTAAATTGTAGTTTCTTTTATTAAAGCGGAATTGCTATTGGTACAAAAAAATGTGAAGAAAAATCTAACAGTATACGGGTTACACAAGTATTTATTTCTAGAAATTTAATACAAATTACTTATATTAACAATGTGAATGAAAAATTTTTCAGTGAGAGATGTTAAATTTTCGGAGTGTGTGAACGAATCTTAGTTAAGTATTCACGATCCCAGACGCTGTCTAAGTCTAGGATTTTTACACTTTTTTAGACTCAGTATTGACCTAACTCTGTACAGCTCAATGCACTAAAAACAGTCAATGCCGCCCGCTCGAAGTAAACGATTAAGTAATAATACAAGTTTTTGTGAAAATCGAAACTACACTTTCTAGATTCCAATAACTAGGTATTAAGACTAGTATGTAAGTACACCTACTATTGAACGGAGTAACTTCATATATACTTTAGGATTTTTTCATAATCTATGTCATATTAATATTATAATTTGATTCATAATATGATTATTATTAAATTTAAGTAGTTCATTATGTCATGTAACAACACCAGTTGTATTATTTTCATAGTTTTCCAGAAACTTCCTTGTGCGTGACTTAATGTTTCAGTGACGCTGTAGGCTTAGTTTGATTAATACATAACATAATATGTTTCAAATTTAACTTCGGCCGTAGTAACGCATTTAAGGCTGACCTCGTAATACTCGGATGAAATCAAGCCAATAATTATGTTATTTAAATAATGAGTATTTAATCTTAGATATACTACATAATCCGTTAATACTTGTATAACATAAAGTACCTCACCTCACGCCTATAATCCTTCAAGAGGTAGGAATGTAATACAATCCCAAGTTTCACCAACTACGTTTGCTTTACGCTGAAATATGCGTGAGGCTGAAATAGCCTATTGATATACACCGGACGGAATTTCAGACTAGAAACTAGGAATTCTACTCCAGGAATATCCAATAGTACCCGGGATTTTAACCCAGGACCTACATCGGCAGTCGCGCTCGCTCGGTAGTCAAAGTAACATAAAATAATGGCCATTAAATTCTCAGATAAAATGGATGTTTCCTAATAGATTCCACCAGACACCAGTTCCTCAAACCGCAGACACAAAAGCACGGTGTGTAACAATTTGTGTCCATCTTTACGTGCCACAATTGTAACATTCGATCTTGGTTAAAATTTGCTAGATGACATTCTTGAAACTTTCGCAAAGTCATTCATTCATGTAGTCATTTAGTTGGAACGAAAGCTGACAAACACGTCTAACATTGAAGTATCATTTTTAAAATGAATGATAATTTATATTATTACGCTTAATGATGTCAACACTGAAACGTCGTGTAAATCCGTTCCTACCGTGTGCTTGTAATTCCGAGCCATCAATAACGTCATAAATTATTTTAAAATAAATAACAAAGACATGAAAAAAACACAACAGTAATTTTGTAATAGTTTAGTAATAAAAAATTACACAAATGACATTGTAATTCTAAATTATTTATATACAGATAATCTTCTTATCTTTAACAATAGAAAATGGTTATTGGCTGGGTTCTTCTTTATGTTGTGCATTTGATTCATACCTGTTCGATTTTCAAATCCTACAGGAAATCCTCATCCATGAGTGAAACGATAAAAGAGGTCAGTGATGATCATGGAAACTAGTCGCCAAGTGATAGAGTGACAGGATAAGAAAGAAAATCATTAATGAAGTTTTAGAGTTGTGATGGTTTCAGTGTAAGTACAAGTGGCTCCATCTATTGTACACATATGTAAGTTGTATATGAATAAGTCCAGGTCGTCAAAGTCATATCAACTCGTCGGTTTGTCTGTTGGTGTTCCTGTCCGTTCCTGACGTTTCCGTCTCGCTGTCAATCGTCTTTTGTCGTGTATGCTCGTGTCTGTGGATTTTGTTCTGAAAATGTTCAAAATATATAAACTTCTTTATAATTGTGACACATGTTATACTTGCGTTTAAATCTTGTGTACATATTATGACAATCACAATACGGTATTTATAGAGGTTTAATATTATTATACTGATAAGTCACATTTAAAGGTGAAGAGTTAAATATTTAAATCTGTTTTTTTTTTCAATTTTACGCGAATGTACGATAGAGATGGCAAAATCTACAAAATTGTATTAGTCAAAATGTAAAACTATGTACGTATAAAGTCTAAATTAATTATTCTCATCAAGATCACTGTAATATTAAGTTAATGAAGTTGTACTCCTGTTGGTATTAAATTGGAATTTGTAACCATAGTACGGTTGCTAATAAAAAAAAATTAGGCGTCTGAAGATTGTAGTCTGTCAAGATAAACATTTAAAACCTGTATTTCCTTAACTTAAAATACATTACATAAAAACATAGTTCTAAAATTGGCGAAAAAATTTCATATCCAAATTTTGTATTTTTGTACATTCAAAATAAAATACTCAAATTGGAGAAAAAAAACCCCTTACACAAATTACATTATAAATAGATATTTGTTTAAAATATCACAATCATTTCCTTAATATTAGGCATTTTTAATACTATCGTATAAAAATAATATAGTGGAGTTAAACTAAATGGTAACTTTCAAAACTACTAGATCAGTAAAAAAATCAGGCTGTACTTAATTTTTTTATAGCAATTATTATACTAGAACTCAAGACATCGCTTCCAGTGAATAAAATACGAATTATCTTTAAGCATTTTTTTATAAATTAATAATTGGCAGTTTTATCCTACAACGAGTTTAGGGTAATTTCAAATAAACTGCCATGGAGTGCAGAGCATATTTTGATCGCATTTAAAATGAAACTTAAGCAACGTTAAATAAAGTCTATTTTTAAATATCCATTGTTTGTGACAGTAACTTTATCGCAATATCCTATAGTATTTTTATAAATACGACCGAAATTTGTCTCTTTTAAAGGACCCCTAATAGTTCATATTTTGGGTTTGGAAGCGATTCTCAAGTTATATATAGTAAACATATTACATAATATACTACTTTTTGCCCGCGATATAGTTGCCAGCTTCGTCTTTGTATAAGTCTTCGTTGATCGCGTAATATGCGGGAGAGTTTTGACAGTCCACCTGGAAAATGTATTAATATTAAAATTAATAGATATATTTTTTCAAATTTAATTATAGTAGCATATTCAATTGGGTATCCAAACACATCAAACAAAGTATAAGTAATATATACAACTATTAAAAAAACTACCCTCTATGGGTCTAATAAGATGGTCAGAGATAACCTTGTATTTCTAGGTTCAAATGTATGTGACGCGCAAGGTCCATGCCCAGCGCTGGGCCTTAAATGTACCCAATATGTGAAGTGTCGTTCAGTACCTTGAAGAACCAGTCGCAGACCCTAGTCCGCTGATTGAACACGGTGCCGGGCGCGCAAATGAAGGAGTACATCATGTTGCCACCGATACTTGGCGCACACCAGTGCCATACCTGAAACAAAGATAAAATACATAAAATCACGCCTACATATACTCTATGGGATAAATAGAGGAGGGAGTACTTCCAGTCAAGACCAGTTATTTTACACATTCCGTTGCCATGTGACCATTTTTTCATGGTCAGGTGTTCTGATGGGCGAGTCAAGTCTTCGAAACTGGCGAGCGTATGGAATGAATAATATCAATCAATACACACTCAAGGAAATCACGAGTTTCGTTGATATGAACGAAATTTCTATTCTCATTTGAAACAGTAGGAAAGAAATGGCCAAGGCATCAGATGTAATTATATTGTCTTCAAATTATTTTTTTACCTGGCACTGAGTCTCCGGGTCGGCGTAATAGCCTGGTATTTTGTCATCGCAAGTGAATGCTAGCCCCTTCGGCACCTCTTCAAAAGCTGGATAGTCTTCGCCAGGGATATAACCGTCAAGTGACTGAAAATAACACGTATTTATATGTATATATTATTGTATATCACAATTACTGAGGCCAAAACTGTATTTCTAGGTCTACTTGCTCTGCTTATAATCAAAAGTATACCCTAGTGACTAAGCAGGGTTACTTTAATTGCTCAAAATTCAGTATATTACAAATTTTGAATTGCATATGTCAATAATCGACGATGATCGCTTACCAACACCTGACCTTTTTAACTGTGTTCCAAAATGAATACCGGCCTGACCCACTTCAAGAGTCCTGGGTTCAGATATAAACCCCGAAGAGGTGAGCACCGGAGTGTACCACACCTCTTTGTTTCATTATGAAGTAAGAGGTGAGCCTATTGCCATACACCGGGCGCAAAACCAGACTTTGGAAAAATTTCTATCGGAGAATCTAAGTAGCAAAATCGAACACAGTACCACTCAGGGACCTAAACCCAGGATCTCTCGGCCAGGCCACGCTCAACCTCTCAACCAACCAGGCAGTCTCCGATCAAATTTTAATAATCTATTAAATAATGATAGAGCCTAAGCAAAATTCAACAAAAGAATTACATAAATCCATTCTTTGAAATCGCGTATTCAATAAAACCAATTAAACATTTTATCGAAGAATGACATTACAATTCCCAGCTATTCAGTTGTAAATAATGCAATTATAATTTACAATTGCACCCGTCTACCGTTGCAATTATTGAGGTTGAAAGCCAATTATAAGCTCATTAAAGAAAATTATGTTTACCGTAGATGAAGTATAACGTTTGTAATGTGTCAATTGAGACCGGTTTGTTATAATCGAGAATTCAAAAGGGGTGTTATGATAATCTGTATAATATAATTTATGATAAGTAGAAATTGTTTATTAATCCTAGTAGGTGCGTAACCTAACCTATAACCTAATGCCTACATCTCATTACGAACATTACGATTTACGTCTACTCTATAAAACATGCTAGCAGCTAATGATACGTCAGTATGGTAATATAAAACTAAATAAGCGCCGCCCATAAATCCGTTTATGTCGACAACAAAAAATACTCACTGCTAACGATACGTCAATAAGATAAAGGAAAACTGCTAAGAGTCCCAAACATCTAATATGAACACCGCGTAGCCGCATCGCCTGTGACATCTTGCTGCAGTGCCTTTTGAAAAGTTCAAGTCAATCTGTAACAAAAGAAAATTAAAGAGCTAATTTATATACATTATATTTACTAGACTTTGTTAATATTGGATAGTCTTCTCCTTCCTCAAGTCGATAGCTGATCGTGTCTAGAAATTAAATCTTAAAATAAGTAACATAAATAAATTTTTAAATGTAAATATTTTCCTTAAATGTACTTATGCTTTATTTGTTCGGTTTTATTTTATTTTTATTAAATTAAAATAAAATAATTTCTAAATTGAATAATGTATGCTAGAAAATATAATTTCTAATTATACTTAAAAAAATCTAATTTACATTTTCTAGTAGTGCTTCGGAGTCTGGATATGTGCCCGATGCATGGCAATAGGCTTACCACCTATTACATAGTGGGACGTAAACGTAACCGGTGAAACGTGGGAGTGTTCCGCATTCCTCTGCCTACCCCTTCGGGGATTACAGGCGTGAAGTTACGTATTAAAATAAAATAAAACCTTTGATCATTCATTGGATAGTAATATAACATTAATGTGTTTCTTCCTCATGGTTAGTCTTGTTATTTCGGAAGTCAAATAAATTCATTGTCGTTTTGTGGGTTTCAAAAATAACTGGTATTATTATCGTCAAATAATTTTAAAGGAACTGCTACAAAATTTAAACTCCGTAGAAAATACTTCGTAATAATTCGTGCACTAAAAGATTCTACTTCATAATTAGTGGTTTTCGCAGTTGCCGGTGCTAACCAGCCAGTTATAAATGATGTAAAGGGTCCATTACAGACCGTGGGACCAAGATAGCATCTCAAAACAATAGGATTACATGCATACAAGGTTGCAAACTGACCTGGTTAAATATTTTGACATAGTTAATCAATGTTATACACGTTTTGTTTAACCATTTGAAATATTTTTTTCTAACAAAATAAAATTACGTCTGTATTTCCCTGAAAAGTACAGTATTCCCGGTTTTCAAGATTTTTGTTGCGTGACCTATTACCATACACCGGACATTTTTTCCATCTTATAGAAACTCAATCGTAATGTTATGCTTTGAAAAGAGTGCATTAGATGCTGTTACACAGTTGAGCAACGAATTTACTCAGCATTCAAGTTTTTTGAGAAAAAACCAATTAAAAATTAAATAAAGTGATACATATTTGTGACGATGAGGAATTTGAAATCGTGAGATATTATTTTATAACTGGTCTGCTCGTTACTGAACTGAGATTCGGTTTAAAAACACATATTATAAATATTTGATTAATTAAAACAATTATAACTTTCAAATTGACGTAATTTCATAAATCCTTTTAAGCCCTTTTGTGCCCACTTAAGACTAGACTATTCAAAAATCTATTCTTATTGAACGGCCACATTACAAAATGATTAAGTATGATAAAAATTAAATTATTCGGATATATTTCAGATGTCGTGATGGAACGGTCAGTGGTAGTATTTCGCTTATATCAGAGATGTGAACGATAGACTCACAATTTTGCATAATACAAAACAGCGCAATACAAATAATTATACAGCTATTATCAATTGTGGCCGGTTTTTCTCAAGTTTGGCACAACCGCAAACCTTTGTTCTATTCATGATAATTAACTCCACCGCAACAAACGGTTCAATAAAAGTTTCTTTGTCGCATTCACATGGATCTATCCGACCGATGTCGATCTGACGCGCGCGCGGGGTGAAATTACACGACTGACTCGGACCGCGGTGTTTGGCAACGGGTCGCCGCGGTTGCACGGATTAAACCATCACGCCACATCCCCCACAGAATAGGCAGAGACATGACGCCGAATATCTCCATCCTTACAGATCTGAAAAAGCTATTCGAGATAACTGTAGTTCTCCAATAATGGTGTATTGTATATGGTAAAAAATAATAGGAATGCACTAATTTATTAAGATTTTAAAACTTATTCTTAAAGTTAATTATTAAAAAGTGAAAGCCAAAATCATTTATTTATATAGGATTTGCAATGACATATAAACGTCATTATAGACAACATTATGTTAGTTCGTACCAGGCCCACATCTGAGAAGAGCTAACAAGAATCTCACTGGGGTTTTCATTTTTTTTTCTAATTGTAAAAAAAAAAAAAATTAATAACAATCCTAATTACGAACATCTATTTTTATTCAATATATAAAGTAAACAAAATCGTATCGAGATTAATATTATTTTTATTAACAATTTTTATTATTACCTTTCACATGTTCATGAACACTGGATTTTTTTTATAACAAAAAACTTAACTCTTAAATTCCCTTTAACAGCCAAAACGTTTCAACCAAATCCTCTCACGGTCATTTTCAATATAAAAAAAGTAATTTTAAAACTGTACAGTTCACTATTCTACAAGCAGAGAAAAAAATTAAATATTGCAAAATAAAATAAATGTTTCTTAATTGTATATGTCGAAATTTAGTTCAAGGAATTCCGAGTTGAGATGATTCGCAGCTTGTAAGATTCTCTTAAACTTATGATAATGTTAATTAAGATTATAATTAAAGTGCAACTTTTAATGAAATTGAAAAAATTTTTTATAATTGTATAGTAAAATTAGCTTTGTAGGTCAGAAAATACTTTTTTAATTACACGAACAAAATATTTAAAATGACATAAAGTACGCCATTACAATTTTATTTGTGCTACCAATTTATATCATATTTACTTAGTAATTTCAGTGGGCAGAGAAATGCAGAACACTCCCACGTTTCACCGGTTACGTTTCGTCCCACTAGGGAATAGGTGGTGATCCTATTGCTCTATACATCGGGTACATATCCATACTCCGAACCACTACTAGGAAATCTAAATCGGCAAAGTTTGTAGTGTTCGACCCTGGAATCGAACCCGAGACCTCCCGATTGAAAATCGCACTTGCAACCAACACGACCAACGAGGCAGTCATATTTATTTATGCTACTATATTTCTATTCTTTTTTAATGTATAAATAGAGAATACTAATAATTATGGGCAAACACTATTTTAAGAAAGGCCTATTTCCAGCACTGGACTCGACAGATTATTTCATCAGAATAGTGACATTAATCATAGGTATGGATAAAATCAACTTGAAATATCTCATTAATCTGCTATTCGTCAATATTTGTAAATATCTATGAACATTGCACGACAAAAACGCTAACAAACGCATGGAAGTTCCATAAAAAGTCCATTGCCAATAAGTAATTTCCTATACAAGTGCCCGTTTCGTGGGAAACTATGATAAATTTTCCGACGCTGGGTAACATATAGGCATGCCCCGTGCGCACATTAAATCATAACTTTTCTGTACTGACTTAATATCACCATAGACAAATCTAATATTTAACGGAAGCATAGGCTCCATCTGTCACCGGTGGAGCCTAGGTTTTAATAGAAGTGTAAGTATTTATCATTCCTTTTGTGTGTTTTTTGACATTATCTGCTTTAAAAGAGACTGTTTATAATAATAATGGGCTATATTTTTTTATTACCTGTCTTAAGAGAGCATAAATAGTTATGTATTAAAAAGAATATGTTAATTTAGAATAAAATTAGATTTAAGCAAATTATATAATAGCACACAAAAAATTTTGTTGACCGCTACTTTAGGATCAAAACTGTATTGACTCTGGCATTAGGGTAGTTATGTGCATATAAACAACACTATCAGAAATGATATACCTATAAACTTTTTACGTCTATTCGAAATCCAAATGGATGGATTTAGAATTTCAAGTATGTACTCCAAAATTTCAAGCATTTTCAAATATTTACCAGAACTACGAATCAATCTAAATACTAACAGTGTAAAGTATTAAATAAATACAATTACAAAAAAAAAGTTTTTTCACCAAAAACAGTAAGGAATACTCAGTTTCGTCTGTTTCTTCCTTATTGTTTAAATTAACACTATTTAGAAAAAGTATCACTTCAATTTATCATATACATTATATAATCATTTAAAAAATTGTAATAAATTAGCACAATTGAAATCTTAAAATGTTCAAATTGCATGTAACATTATAGAAATATACAAAATATTTTTCATTTTATCACATGTATGTACACTCATTGTAATTTAATAGACACTAATCCGATTAGATTACTTAGAAACATTGATATTATTTCGTTAATTGATTATACAAAAAAAAAACAATACTTTCATACGCATTACATTTATCATGAACAGTCGATTAACGAAAGGAAAATTTGCGTTTTTAAAAAAGTCGAAACTAGGAAACGTGCCCGAGGAAGTGTTGAGCACGCGAGTATTTTAGTTTACTGAACTTTCGTACAAACATTACATAGATTCTATTGTATCAAATACTGTACACTTTGTGAGGTGTGATTTCATATAATAATGATAATAAAACGATACCACCGGCCGTGTATGGAGAAAGTCATGAACGCGGAACAAGGGCGACAGGTTTGTGAGGATATAGATATTTGGCAGTCAGTTAGGTCTCTGCCTACCTCGTGAGGAATCTGGGATAATGGTAATTTATATTTTGTATCATGTTATCATGGTGAATCGTGGGAATGTTCTACATTCCTCTGCCCACCCCTTCGGGGATTACAGGCGTGCAGTTACGTATCATGTAAGAAGCTAGCTTACATTTGATCATGTGCCTGCCTGATGGAAAACGCAGATTCATCTTAAGATGGACCACGCATGCCTATGCAGCCTAATTACCCTTCCTTATAGTAATAACTTTTCTTAAAAAATACAATGAAAATAACGCATTCCAACTTGGTTGAATTCAGCCACAAAGATGTCAACGCACCCTTGGGATCAAGTATATGAACCCAAAAACCCAGTTGTAATAGTTTTAGGGATGTAATATATAAGAAACATCACGCTTGTACTCCCCGAAGAGATAGACAGAGGAGTGTAGCACTCGCCCACGTTTCACCAGTTATCAATAAGTCGGGAACCGGGAATTGCTACTAGACATTACTAGGAAATGTGAGTTAGAAAATATATGACGTACATATGACAAAATTGTGACCATACCACTGAACAACAACTAAAGGCAGAGAAATCACCTGAGACACAACATCGTCTATCACTCGCACATCTTTTAACGGGGTTTGCGTAATGGCGAGACATAGGAAGTCACACTAGGCGTTCACTGCTTACTTAAGCATCAGACAATTATTTTCATAAGAATGGTAAAAAACGTATTCGTGTTGCTCGATGGATCTGGTTTGGCAATCAGTAATAATAATAATAATATATACGGAAAAACAATATTTTAATTAGATAGATTTGGTATACAGATTAAAAAAATATAATAAAATTATAATAACTGGTGAAACGTGGGAGTGTTCTGCATTCCTCTGCCTACCTCTTCGAGGATAACAGGCGTGAAGTTGAAGGCGTGAGTTTTTTACGCTTTTCCATTTACGTCGTATTGAATAATAGTTACTTAATATCTAAATCTTAAACGCGTTTGATTTCGTGCATTCCAATATCGAATCCCAGACAAGACATAATGAAGCTAGCGCAAAAAACGATCATTGTGTTTTACAGAATAACTACCTACATATGACAAGCACAATCACCCGGATATAATCCGTGGCCGGACATGATGCTGGCCCTTAGAAGGGCTTTTACCCGTAACCCCCATGCGGGTCTGGGATCGCAGAACATATCTTTTTGCACCGTCGCTCAGGGCCTTTAGCAGCGCCTAGGTAGGGTGCGCTACACCGCAGTCAGCCGTCTGGTACATATATTATATGGGTATTATATGATAATAAATATGTTTAGGTGACGCAATCACCCATCCAAGTTATTACACTTGGCCGCGACTCGACGTGTCAGACGGGGCGGACTTTCTAAGAGGAGTTCACACATATTGTGAGTATGTTATTGCATTTCAACATTTCGCATCTGTATCATTTGATTTCCGAAAACGTTCGTGCTTAGATAAGCTAAGACGTAGAACGAATGGACGATGGATTGTAAACTCATACTTCGTAAATTTGTTCGTTTTATTTATTGATTCATTCATTATCAGTGGCATTTTAAACTGGTCGATCGAATCTTGGATTCTCGGCCGCCATGATCGCGGCTAAAATACATATTATGTGACTAATGGAAAAAACAACCGATTCTTGTATGTAATACAATTGTGGATTTTTTTTCAATACCCTTGTTCTGCATAGTTCATTCTTAGTTCACACAGCGATGAACATCAAATTACACTAATTTAACATGTTAATTGTTATTATTATACCTATATTACTTGCAAATGATACGAAAACGTATCATATAAAATGATATAGACAATTGTAATCCACAGATATAATATATGAAAAATTGACAAAAAACCAGGAAGAGGTGTTTTTAATGCTCTAAGGTTATTTTAAATGCAATTTTACTAGCACAGTTTCAAATTGAAATGCCATTTATTCAAAATTGGTCCCTTAGAACACATTTTGTACGTCAAAATGAAACTACCCTTACTTCGGAAAATGCCTCACTATGGAGAAGAAGCGACTAAAGAAAATCTATAGGTGTGCTTATACCTGTTTTAAAATAAACTACACACTTATATTAGAATATAGCTAATTTATTACTATTACGTAACTTCACGCCTGTAATCCCCGAAGAGGTAGGCAGAGGAATGCAGGACATTCCCACGATTCACCGGTTGCGTTTACGTCCCACTATGTAATAGGTAGTGAGCCTATTGCCATGCATCGGGCACATATCCAG
>DWEI01001065.1:0-18021 GCA_018245875.1 Mysoria ambigua | reverse complement strand
CAACCATCGCAATTCTTATATCCTACCTACGCTTTTGTAGTGTTTAATGTAACCCGCAAATGTAAATACTAAATTTCAAGGTTATAGCACTTTTTTAATATGGCTGTTTAATATGGCCATTGCCTTGCCGGCTTTGAAGGAGTGCTCTCTTTGCGCTTTTCTTGAAGAACCCAATTTTATAGCGCTCCGAGAAAGCCTCAAACGGAAGCTCATTCCACATCTTGTACGTACGCGGTAAAAACGAGCGCGCAAACCAAACTGTGGAGGACCGCCACGAGTCCAGCTAATGCGGATGAAACCTCAATCTTCGGTGGATGGTACGATAGATGAAAGGTGACACAGGCACCAGGTCGAATAGATCTTCGGAGCACTCACCATTGTAAAGTCGGTAGAGTACGCAAATGGATCTAAGTCCCTCCGCAGACTTAAGTCCTCCAACTAATCGGTAAATCTAGGGTGGTTGACTAATCGACCTGCACGGAGTCGATTGGCGCAAATTGGTATTGGCGTGCTCCAGCCGAGAGATGGGAACAGTCCTCTATGTGGGGCCTTACTTGAGCTTTATAGAGCATAAGCAATTGCACCGCAGTGATTTACTGCTTCGCTCTGTTCAGAACGCCCAGCTTTTTGGTAGCTAATTTAGCTTTAACCTCCAGATGACTTCGGGATTGCACACTATTCGATATGTCAACTCCCAGGATTCCGATGCTCCGCCTAACGGTGAACTTCGTCCCTTGGAAATTAGGTGCCATGACAAATGAGGCTTTTTTAATAGTGAACACACAAATATATTTTGTTATTTTTTGCAGAATACTTTTTGCAAATGGTGGTGGTCTGGTAAATCTATCCTATAAGTCAAATGCACTGAGAAAATGGTCATTTAAATTAACTTAATTCATAATGTCGCCGTCAAAGACACCACAGTCTTCATAAAACATACATTATCATCACTTCACTAATATTATAATATCCATAATTGCGTAAATAACTTGCATCTTAAGAAAACAAGTTCATAAATTGTCAACAGCCTTGAGGACTTTTTCACACTTTCGCAATGACTAGATGTCTAGTAAACCATAAACAATGGCATCTCAAAAAATCTAGCATCGCGGGCAATTTCTCGTGCCAAACAGTGAAACGCTTTGCAGTCTTTGTTTTAACGTATTTCCTTCTGCTTTTTGTTTTTATGCTCAGTTTCAGTTTATATAGGAATACAAAGAAGTAATGAATATAATCGCAGCGATTGGCGGGAACAAAAAAACGCTTCTGTTCTATCGTGAATATCTTTTTGTTCTAACGACTTACAAAGTAACAAGGATAATGTAACAAATATTCCAGGCAAAAAACTAAACAAGAAAAATTCTCGGGAAAAATGTGCAAAATCACACAGAGCAAAAAACAAGGAAACCCCTACGTGCTGAGACAAGGCCACCGTATCGTGTACTTGGGTTATTTTTAAATATTCTCTTCATTGTAGTTATATCATAACAATGTCACTGCGTGATGGATACTTATTGATATGTGGCATAATAGTTCAGTCGGTGTTAATCGCTGTCGTTTATACATATATTATTACATCACTAAAACCCATACAATTTACGTGTTTGCTAGTTTTGTCCAGTAAATAAATTTTTTTAACACCAAAATGTATAGTGAAAATTGTAATTTTTAATGTTATTGCTACAGAACCTAATTCGATTCAATAATGTTGTTTACCTTTGACCTTATGGTTTTCTTAATTATTACGGTGCTAAATTAAAATCAACATTAGGACCGTAACATTAGTCCGCTTTCCTATTATTAATAAAATAACATTTCATCCCTTGTATAACTATCTCCCTCCTAATCATTAATTTTAAATGCTTCTACTTGTTTGATTCTGCTACGGTTATACGAAAAGATATTCGACATATTTATTTTCAAGAGTAATATAAATTTCTGAGACAAAAAAATAGGATATCGACATGACCTTGGCGAATTATATTGCAATTTGCATAGACATCCAAACAACTTTTTAAAGTCTATACGCGATTGACTCAATTTGCTGTTTGTGCTATGCATCTTTTTTACGGTAAAAAAAAAATCGCTTTCGGTACCCGTTCACTGATATTCCAAATCGCAATTCATTAAATTCGCTTTTAGTACCATTCACGATAATATATGAACAATATTTGAATGTGAAAATGTACAAACGTCAAGGAATTTAATTTGCATTAGCATCATATTCAATTAATACAAAAAATATTAAGGTTGTAATGACTCCACCTTATTACACTTGTAGTATAACTCAATGTTTCTAATTAGATGTGTTGCTGATATCTCCCACATGCTTTACTCCAATTCTTTTATTGTAATATCAACTGGTAGGTCAGGCTTACAGTTAAAAGGAATAATCTGGATATCTAAAGGAATGTTTCATATTAGTCAGTCTTGAAGTACATCCATGATTTACCTGTAAAGTATTATTAAATGCATTTAACCTGCCTAGGCACAGGTAAATTCTGCCAGCTTAGGAACAGCAGCTTGAGTGGTGGAAGTGGCAAGCACACAAACCCAGTTTAGGGGTTATAGGCAATAATTCCTACTACCAGTAATAAACATCAACTGGGCTGAGGATGATAATCAATAAAATACACTGACATACACATACCATTTCAAATAATTATCATTGTTATGATCGAGATGAGTCAAACGCTCATGTAACATTTTGCCCAATTAATGATCGCTAAACAGGAAGGGTCACTTATCTACATTATGTAATAATGTTATATAATATGATAACATTAAGTCAAAGTACAAAATAAAGTTGTTAATAATTACTCTGATCCTTACATCCATATAATTAACATGTACAATGATTACAATAGCGTGAAGGAAAACTTAACATCCTGTAATCTCGGAATGTCTGAACAGGGAGGCAGATGAATGTTATACACTCCTAAAAAAAACGTAACTTCATGCCTGTAATCCCCGAAGTGGTAGGGAGAGGATTGCAGAACATTCCCACGATTCACTGGTTATGTTTACGTCCTTCTTTGGAATAGGCGGTGAGCCTTTTGCCATGCATCGGGCATGTATCCAGACTCCGAACCACTACTAGAAAATCTATATTAGAAAATTTTATACACTCCTACCTTCCTGATTATGTTCACACACAAGCACAAATTCACACTCGAAGCCAATTACCCGATATGTTCACCCGGACACCCAAATTAGATACCCAACCCGGGTATCTATTACCCATAAGTAGTATTAGTATCATAGTTGAATCTTACAATATCTTGACTTTTTTTAAAGTGTACTCAACTATAATTTAGGCAATTTCAATATGTCATCTCATCTTATTATTGTTACAAGGTACCACTACTATGTATAATAATGTACTAAATGTGCAGAAATTGTTTCTTACAAATGTTTCATCTCCAACACAGTGGTTGGATTTGTAGTTTTTCGAATTTAACAAACCATTTGCTGAGATTTCAATAGTATGTAACATAATTGTACCATACTTATTAAGGAAACCATTTACTAAGCCAAGCCGTAAGTATGTAAATATGAGAAAGTGGGTGAGCTGTGATGTAGCATGGTGTTTCATAGACCTGGCTGTCCTGATGGAAATCATTAACTACCTGACTATAAACTCAGTGGTTAAGGTCCGACTTAAAATAATTTTATATTCTTAATCGGGAAGTATTAATTTGTTTAAAGCGATGTATGTGAGTGATGAATACAAAAGAACCACGTTTAGTTTGTAAGGATAGAGATGTCAGACACTTGGTGCTCTGACATTACGAGGTAAACATTTGAGGTAAGGTCTTTAACATAAGCTGAGCAGAAATCTATTTTATAATTGGTGTGCCTCTTTATGTAACATAATTTGTTACTCAATTTTTTTGTTTTAATTAAGTACATTTTTTATTAAAATTATTTTTATTATTGTCATTTGTATTTCCTTTAACTTATTTTCACTGAATATTACTTTAAGTATTGCTCCTTTCAATGATTAAATCATTTCTTAGAGAAAAATTATATATAAATGACTTGTTACAATTATATTAATATTTCTATAATAGGATACTCTTACATATTTTTTTACCCATTTTTTTTCTCCAACTATATTGGCACTTCAATAGGCAAACACACATTTATAAGTTGAGTGACTAACTAGTTATATTCAACATATGTATTAAAAAAGATGCTACCACTAAGAAATGGATTTAAAAATCTAGCATTGAACTTGAAGAAGAAGAAGAATACTGAGTAACATTTATTCATAAACAAAAATCTGTTAATAAAATTTTATAATACAAAATTATATAATAGAAATATATTTGTTTCAATTGTTCCTGAGACTCACAAAGCGGTAGCCGTATGAGGCTGTACTAGGTAATTATTACAAGGCAAATAAAATTAAATACCTATAAGAGGAAAACTTGTTACTTGATTTTCTACCATATGGTACTGAATTTATATAAATAAAAAGAATAACTTAAAACCTTTTCAAAAATATATAGTAATTTATCTCAAAAAAGATATTTAATTCTGTGAAGACAAAAAAGATGATGTAAATGATTGGATAACCACTGAATTTTAAATATAAGTGTCTGTAACTTACCTTTAAAGTTTTATCCAGCCAGTATCGATATACACTTACTCTAAAACTTGTAATACATAATATTCTGTTTTTCCCTATTTTGTAATTCACGTTTTACTTAAAATAATTTTAAACAATAATAACACCCCTACACCGCTAAGCAGCCGATACACTGGCACAGATACTAATAATATTAATTATATATAAAATTCAAAGGATCATAGATAAGTAATGCAGGTGTCCGGGTACAATTAGCCATAATCCGTCCTGATAAAAATGAAAATTTAATTACTTCATGATCACTATAAGCTGAGATAAGACTGCATAGTATTAGTAAACTGTATTAACTTTTAAATAGATAATTCTGCATAACTTTATACATCCTGTTAAAATGAGATTACAATATGCGATAAATAAATCGCAACAGATACCGGGTCTATTATATGCATTCCACCAAAGTATACAAGCTTTCATTAGGTTTTATACGAACATATCTCATGAGTTCCAAATGTAACGTAGGTTTAGAAATATTGACAGTTGTATCATTGATGTAAATATCTATAAATGGCTGACAAACGAGATTATCAGTGTCAGTAAACAATGAAATGACATTAGTATTAACAAATGTCAGATGAAGGTATCATCAGGGATAAATTTTATTAGCGTGACGCCGTATATGTAGTGCTGTATAGGAAGGATTTCTATTTATTTATTTTGAATAATTTCACAAAATTTCAAATTGCAGTCGATATAAGAAATGTCGTCCATTAAAACTGTTCTTAATAATATATTGAACAAGAATTATGAATTCTGTTGTATATGTTTTGAAACAGCTGAGGAGGACTCAGTTCACATTGAAGATAAGGTTGTTTTAAAGAAGAATGGTTTTGAAAACACATTGAAGCTTTCAGATATACTGTCTTATCTGTTAGATGAAGAGGTATGTATATTATTTTATTTGGAGTTAGTCTGTGAGTAACAATACAATATTGCTCATAGCAGCAGCAGTTGTTTGACAATAAAAGATTGATCAAATATGGATTTTGAAAAAGATGGACAGTACATGGAACTATATTAAATTATTATATTATATAAATTTCTTGTGTAATTTAATAGCCTGTAACTGTAACAAAAAAGATGAAATGTTTAGTGGAAAGTACAAAATGGTTATAAATGTTCTGTATGTGGTTAGTCATATCTTAAAATTGGGTTAAAATATCTTCAATATATTCATATGTGTATTGAGAACTGATTTAAAAAGTAATGATTAATTATTAGTCATAAAAAATTTTTTTTGCTTGTTTTATGTATTAGGATTCATTATTAATAATAAATATATTTCAGGTATTCAATGTAATATCAACATTTGAAACTGTATGTAAGCAATGTGTGAGGTCAGCTGTCAGCAGTTACAAGTTTGTGACAATGTCAAAAGAAAATGCTATTACAGTTAAAAATTGTCTAGAGAAACTAACAATGTGCATGGAAAACAGCGCTGAGGACTTATATTTTTACAAATCTCTGTTCATTACACTTAATCCTATAGATTTTTCTACACAACAATACCATGATGTGAAGAACCCAGTTACATCTTTATCATCAGCTTGTAGACGGCTAGAATCATTACTAAACCCACAACCGATAGTTGATATGCAAAATTCTATGTCACATAGTAAAACAAAGTTTGAAATTAAGTCTGATATAAAAATTGATAAGCCGAAAAGAAAAAGGAATAACTTTTGCTCTTTGCCGCTTAAGACAAGTGATATGCTTTATGATAAAAATGACCGAACAACTCTTAGATGTAAAAGTTGTAAGGGAATATATCCATCATTATCGAACCTACGTAATCATTACATTAGAGTCCATGCACCTAAAGATTTCAAATGTTCTATTTGTAATAGAAGATTTGGTTCATTAGGACTATTGGAAGCTCACAAATATCAAAGTCACTGCACAATTGTATGTACTGAATGTGGAAAGACATTTCACAACAGACATACACTAAAAATGCATGAAATCGGCCATTACAGTAGAATTGTTTGTGAGGATTGCGGACGAGTGTATAAAAGTCAAACGACGTTCAAAAAGCACATAGATCTGAATATATGCGGCCAAAAAACTAGAGCGAGTCCATCGCAAGCTAAGTTCACCTGTGACTACTGTAATAAGAAGTATACCCAGAAAGTGTCTTTGAGAGTTCACATACAGTATGAGCATGGGAACTACAAGGCTCATGTTTGTAGGTGGTGCGATAAAAAATTTTGGGCCAGGAGTAGATTGAAAGCGCACATTGTCAAGCATACCCAAGAGAAGAAGTTTGAATGTACTATTTGTGGTGGCAAGTTTGTTAGTAAGGAATCACTACTCTACCATACAAGAACACACACAGGAGAAAAACCATATCCCTGCCATTATTGTGATAACAGGTTTCTATCAGCATCTAGGCGGGCTGATCATATCAGACGCCACCACTTTGCAATGCAATTGGAGGAGGAAAACAGTAATGGAGGAAATTCTAAAAAGTTATTGAAAATTGCTGAGGGAACCAACACATTATACCTTGAAATGTCAGAAACGGATTATACTGGTATCACAGCTGATTAATAGTCTGCAATTATTTTATTTCTAATATGTCATTACTATTAATATATTTACATTCTCTATAGAGATAATATATCAATATAGTAGGCAAGCCATATGTATGTGAAATTGTCTCATTGCTAAAAAGACAAAGAACATGCAGCTAGTATACATGTGGTAACACCCTAAGTTGCTGTGGGATACAATTTACAGAGAGAATTGAGTACCAAATTCATTCTCCTTCTCTCTCTGTCAACAATACAACTTAGCTAGGCTTGTCTACTTTATGCATATAATATTTATATATTTTCATTGGTAGAGAATGCCATCATGTTCAATTTGCTCTTTTATAAACCCAGGATTAGACACTACAATAAATACTGTTTTATGCACTAAACCTTCTGGAAATACACCTGCATTAACAGATGACACGGAAATGGATGTCCAGTTATTACAAATTCATTAAAACTTAATATTAATTCCAATGAAAAGTATTTAGTTTTTACCAAACTAAACATGGAATCACATTAATAACCATAGTGAGATGGCATGAGGAACCAGTTAATGACAATAAATTAAAATTGTAATTAGTTAAGGCTTTTGTTACGATTATTAATAAATAGGCAGACATTTGACACAACTGTTAAGGACACATGAAACCACTGATCTCTGCTAGTTAATATGGTTAGTTTTTAATATGATGTAAGAAATGATATTGAGGAGTTTTATATGGTGCATAAAATATATTAAATTTGTATTGTTTTTTTTTTACTTAAAAACCACCCATGATATTATTTAAAAAAAGTTTATTTCCGTTGGTGGGTACACTGCAAATATTGTAATTCAAATGGTATAATGTACTTATTAGGCCACACTCAGACACTGATGCTCCCATACTACGCTCGCATTACAATCCCCTTACTGGATACTGTTATTAGATCGATCTATAAACGCGTCATGTTCAAATATCTTATGGTTTAACGATATCCGTAAAACATACTGTTCATATATGCGTTGGTGGTATAAAGTCGTACCGCCATTATATGAGTTTTAATATAACAGAAATGCGGGCTCATTTATTCTCAAATTGCATTCACGCATATCGCACTGTGGCACCTGTCCCGCATACCGTACTCGTGGCCTCGCACCGCATCCGCGTCGCGGTCACCCATTGATCCACCATTTGTGGTTGGTTCAGTTAGGCCAGCGTTATGGACTGATTTTGGGTCATGTTATGTGTACAGTTTTTTAGTATGACTAATATATGATTGAATACGAGACATTTATTCTTCTTAAAAACGAAAACTTAAAACTTCCTGTGGAGCACAAGCGAAATAGATAACAACGTACAGACTCCACAGTTTCGCGAAAAATCGCCTTGAGTTATAGGAGCTTCAGAAGTGATGTGTAAAATCGATAATAAAACGACAAAAAAGAAACTAATCAAATTAGTGGAGTATTTTAATTTTCACAATGTCGTCAATAATAGCACATCTAAATTGATCTCTAAACATATTCGTAACAACCTACCTCAAAAGCTATGGAAAGTGAATTGAATAACAAATCTCCCATTCAATTGCTATGAAATAATTCGGCTAATTTTCATGTTAACTAAAAATATTTTATAGTATAATATTAGAAGATTAATGTTTTTGTATTGAAAACAATAAAACTGCATTGAGAAGCTCAAGATAAATTGTAAAAATAATCTATAAAGACAATTGAATCTATGTATATTATTGTTTAACATCCACATATAGTAAAACGTAACTTCATGCCTGTAATTCCCGAAGAGGTAGGTAGTGCAATGCAGAACACTCCCACGTTTCACCGGTTACGTTTACGTCCTACTATGGAATATGTGGTGAGCCTATTGCCATGCATCGGGCACATATCCAGACTCCTAACCACTACCAGAATTCTAATTAGATTTTCCAGTAGAAAAGTTTCTAATTTAAAAAAAAATTGTAACGTTTGACCGGGGAATCGAAACCGGGACCTCACGATCGGCAGTCGCACTTGCAACCAACACGACAACGAGGCTGTCAAACAGTATAGTAACATTAAAGAATTCGTATATACTTTGCTGTAACTATCTGACTAGTGACATAGTATATGAAGTATCACTTCAAGAGATATTAAGAAATAGTAAAAGCTGTGGGCGGGACGGTGGTGTGAAGCTGGCAGTAGGGCGGTGCAGTGTAGACGTTATTGTACGAACGGCTCACACAGAACGGCAGTCCAGGTGCACTCGGCGTGGTTTCTCGACCTTCTTAAAAATCGTCAAATGTCACATGTGTTCAAAGATTCTGATATAAAAGTAGAGTGCCGTGTATTTGTGTTAGTTAGTGTCAACAGGGATAGCTGCACGAAGCAATCAGAAACCTCATGAATATGTAGAATGTCACCGTGTCTGTGAAAAACTGGTTTCTTATGTTCCTAAAGCTCCGATTTAAGAATTCTTGTATTGATTGTGGCTGAAATCATAGAAAAAGACATACCCATAATATTTCAATGAACTTTCTACTATTTCTTTATGAAACGTAACATAACGTCTGTAATCCCCGAGTCGGTAGGCAGGAGCAATGTATTACATACCCACGATTCGCTAGTTATGTTGTGCATTTTTTAAATTATCCAACTTGTAACAGCTGGTTACTCATCTCGTTGTACCGCCTCACCTGCTGTCTGATGTAAGCAAAATTCAATAGCATTTTACGAACTATAAAAATATAATATCGTATTAGATAATCATTGTACTCAAACAGATCTATTCTTTTGCGGGTGGGTTTATTTTTGAAATCCTGAGTTTTTAGTCAATAGGCTAAACCACAGATGAATGTTTAATCTGTGGTAAAAAAAAAGTTAACTGTCAAAATCAATTGTATAGCTAATATTTTTTTATCTGTTCAATATCATAGTGTTTACATTTACATTTTCAGTGATTTTTCCATATTTTGTAATAATTTGCTCTGGAACTGTTGGTTGTAGTAAAGACAATGACTTTTTTAGAGGATACCTTGATAATTTTAATCTCCCAGGTAGGTACATTTTATATTTATAGGTTATCTGTTTTCATATATACCGTCGTACTGCTTTTATGCATTTTAACTAGGTACATGTTTCGATTTTTATTTATCAATCTTATGAGTTCAAAGGCTATGTATAAATGAGTAAAAGTCGGCATGTTACTGTTGTAGGTCGGCTTACTAATTGATCAGCTGTTTTCGAAATTCCCGTGAGATTAATAACGAATACATATTGAAATTGTGTCGTATACTGAAGATATTAAAAATACGAGTGACTCGAGGATAACGTGCAATATAATCGTTTGAATCGCGATTTTAATTTCTTTATCACGGGTGGCACATACGATTGGAACGAATTTGCAGATGTGCGCAATATGTTTGCGCGCATTTGACGCTGACGAAACAGGTGCGCGCAGCTCCAGTGGAATTCTCTGTATGAGCCGTAGCAATGGCGGCGACTAGAAGTTCGGACAATGTCGCTATGCCGGATATAACCGAAGGATCCGACGCCGATTCCTTGTCGACGGCAGCCGAGCATAACTCCGATCCGAATAATGGCGATACCGTTTTAGCGAATGGTATCAAAACAGCGAGACTTTCGAGCGATTCCGAAGGCGTCGTCACCGTCCCCGTGTCCTTGCCGGTGGGCACCCTTATTACGGGGACAACTTTTAATGTTATTACGGATCTACATTCGCATTTTAAGCCGATGCTATGTGTTGACAATGGCTTTATTACCGGTGGTGCCGTCACCGAAGACATAAAAGCGACTCATATTGTCATACAAAATCCAGGTACACCCACAAATAGAACCCAAATTGAGGAGACCGAAGCTGGTTCCACATCACCTCAGGCGTCGAATAGGACGTGGGCTGAGACCGCTCATAAGCTCTGGGCCGAAACCGCAAATAAGGCCGTTCTCCCGATACGCTGTAAGAACACTTCGGCAGAACTCCACAAACGTAAGTTGGGATCGGGAGGTCGTGGCAAGTGCATAAAATATGGTGTGGAATGGTTTACCCCTAGTGAGTTTGAGGCTATGTGTGGTAGAGCGTCCAGCAAAGATTGGAAGCGATCTATACGATTTGGTGGGAAAAGTCTACAAGCATTGATTGATGAGGGCATTCTTACACCTCATGCAACTAGTTGCACATGTGGAGCCTGTTGTGATGATCAAACAGCAATAGGTCCTGTGAGGCTGTTCACACCCTATAAGAGAAAGAGGAGGTGTACTCCAGAAGAAGCTGATGAAAAGAAATTAAAAGTGAAAATAATTGACAATCCGATGGGAGACGAAGATATGGATAACATTAATCAGAATAGTAATAATAGTGATTCCAAAGAAGCGTGGCAATCTATAGCTGACGGGTTAGAAGGTAACCCGGATTATCACTTACTGACCACAGCGGAAACTAATGGTGTTAATGCAGGACTTCCAGATTTGAGTGGTGTAATAAAGCGACTAGAAGATATTGGAAGTACGCTTATGAGACTTGGAAATGATGTAAAACAATGTATGGAGGAAGTGAGAACGGTTAATACAAGAAATTTGGAGCGTTATGAACAAGACCGCGCGTCTGCTCTTCTAGCGGCTAGTGTAGAAGTAGACAGGGGGACAGTAGCACTCCATAATGTCAATGATGCAGAAGTAAAAAAATGTGCCAATTGTAACAGAGATGCATCAGCTGAATGTTCACTTTGCCGACGGACGCCCTATTGCTCTACGTTCTGTCAGAAAAAAGACTGGGCGTCCCATCAGATAGATTGTTTAAGAACAGTGCCAACAATTCACACGGACACTGAACAACACCAATCGATAATGTTAATCGTGGAAAGCCCGCACGAGTGAGGCTGGGGGTACAGTATCGACAATAATGTCATGTGTATGTTGTAATGTGAGTGATAATGTTGTAAGAACTAATGATATCAATATATAAGCCTCTTATCTGCTAGCATACGAATAAAAAAATATTTTTTGTGTTAGCAATTAGCAGAGGTTATACTAAGAGCACACAACAGATGTGCTGTGAAGCTCGTAACGAACACAGGTCTAGACAGAATGAAAGCCAATAGCATAGCTATGGTAAACTTGAGAATTAGTTAAATGGTTAATAATACCTGTCAATGATAGTAATCAAAGCCGTCATGGTATGCATATGTACAAGGAAAGGGTGTTCATATGGTGACATTCAGTGTGTAGGTATCGTGAATATTGATATCGAGGATGTTATGGAGTTACATAACAATAAATGAAACTATAAGATTATAAAATGTTTTATTCTATTTTTATTAATATCGGAATCCAATATAACAGTTTGAAATAATTTCATATAGGAGAAAAAGACATATGACTGAACTGAGTACCAAATGATGACCTAAAATATAACCCCTAATCAGAGTATATTTTTGTTTTACTTTTTGACTATCAATACTAATAGATAATCAGTAATGATTTCATATTTAGATCTAAAACAGGTAGAATATTATTCATTTAACCATATACATATTATGTCCAAATCCATCCATAATGTCCTTGATAATAAATATGGTTTGACTTGTATAAAGCAGATATTTTAAAACTTTTAACTTTTCTCAAATCTAAGTATATTAGATATGAAGTATATTTAATGTGTGTATCTTTATAAACTTTTATTACCAAATAATATGCATTATCAATATTTCTAAATATACCAAATGTCTTATAAGTAGTTGTACAAACTATTTCTCAATGTAATGTAATGATAGAAATAAGATGTTTTACTTTTTACATTAAAAACATAAATGTTAACCATTATTTATAAATTAAAATAGTGTTTCCGACACATGGTATATACAAAATATGAACTATAGTGTGAAAAAGTTAAACAGATATGTTGTTATTAAGAAATCCATTTTGTCTTTTCAATTTGCTTGCAATATTTAATTAAAAATATGAATTGTATTGGGATTGATGTTCAGTACTAATAACATGTGTTTTATTGCCACCGCTGGCAGTTTTGTTCAAAACAATTGCTGGTTATAAAACAATAACAATGTGATTGTAATTATATTTTGTTGTCTTGGATGTAGGTTCATACAATTTGGATAATTGTAACAATTAATGGATTATACAATGTAGGTGATTAAAATATTGTAAGGTCATGAAACTGTTGTATTTTTATTTATTCTTAACTATCATACATAATTTATGAAAAATGAAAGGCAACTCTTGGAGGTACCTTAGGCAGGTCATTCCTAATACATTTGTAAGAAATAAAAAAAAATCAATAATTGAAACATTGCTATTGAGTGTTAATGCATAAAAGGGCTATATAGCTATTTTTATTTATTACTATGTTATTAGAATATAGTCTTCCAACAATAATAATATTTACTATTTAATTCGATAGTTAAGTTTAGTTTTTGCATAATCTTTGGCCTTAATCTATGTACATACATAGTAGAAAATTTGGAGAACTTACATTCAGCTTCAGCTACCAATTAGCAGGATTAAGTAACTGATTTTTAAATAAAATCTGCATGTTATTTATGTTCAAAAATCCCTCCTAGATAAGCGTTTTAGGTATTACACGTGAATCAGGTTATAGCTTTTTTATAATATGGCTAGAAACGTCGTAACCATGAGGCAATAAGATCTCTAACGTCACCTAGGAGGTAATAAATAACTCTTAGAAGTATTGATAGACCTGGATAGATTGTAGGCTATTGACTGCTTTGAACATCGTGTTGGTTGGAGGCGCGACTGCCGAACGAGATGTCCTGGGTTCAAATCCCAAATCGGACTATTGGATTTTTCTAACAGTAACTTAAAGTCTGGATATGAACCTGGTGTATAGCAATAGACTCAGCAACTATTCCATATTGGGATGTAAACTGAACTGGTTAAACATGATAGTGTATCATACTCTTCTGTATACCTCCTCAGGGATTACAGAGTGATGTATATGCATAGATTGTAAACTATTAAACAGATACCTATGGGCCTTGTCGCTTGGATCTGTGAACATTCCATGCGGGTAACGAATTTGTATGTACATGAAGCTGTATCCGCCAATTGGCAAACGTGTAATGTGCTTAATCACGTACTAATGAAACGTGCTCAGAGTTCCAATGAATAAATCGAAATTCGTATTCAAATACGTTTATCTTTTATACCGTACATAAATAGAGGTAACGACCAGCGCCAAAATAATGGTTTAAATTTCAATTGACTTGGGTGTTACAAAATAGTGGCAGATGCATTATTGGAGGGAATATAAATAATTTATATGTGAGATATTTATATGTGAGATATTTATATGTGAGATAGGTTTAAATAGCGAGTTAGAAAATATTATATATATTTGATATAATATTTTAGATATATTAGTTATAGATATTTTTTTCTATAAAAACGTAGTGTGTTTCATGTGTCGTAGAAATGTTTCTCTTAAGTGTTTTTTAATAAATACTCTTGGATCATATACGATCGCTATTATCGTCGCCAAACTGTTTCTACAGGGTCGTTGATGACGTAATAGCACCTTAAACATAGCCAAATTTCAAACAGGAATGTGTAATAATCTTGCGTTCGTAGTGAATTCGGAGTTTAATTAAAAAAGTGCAAATTGAAGTCGTGTGTTCCTAGTGACGTACTTGCACGCTTCCATGAATTTTGAACTAGGTTTGGTAATGAACGATGATGCACGGCGGAATAAATAAATCCGAGGAATGAGTACCTACATATAAATATGATCCAGATGATAACCAGACCGAAACGTGATTTACACGTCCCCTACAATAGTGAACTAGTATGTGCCTCAAGTTGGCACAATTCGTTTCTCATACGACTAAAGGCTTGCCCTTTATGTCGTGTATTAACCATTTTTTTTGTACTCGTTTTATGCTCGACGCGCGTCTGGTAAAACGCGCTGAAAATATACTGGTGAGGAAGAGCCCTGAGTGGAAATTTTTTTTACTACTTATATTGCTTAACTTTATGTTCGCAGACGATTTTCTTCGTTGGAGGTTGGATATTTTTCGTGAAGCAGCTGTTCCGCGATTACGAGGTCCACCACACATTGGTGCAGCTAATATTCTCAGTAACATTTGCGCTTAGTTGCACAATGTTTGAACTCATCATATTCGAGATAATTGGTTATCTGGATTCGAGGTAATTGTATTATATTTCTTGAATTCAAAGTAATTCAATAGTTTGATTTTTGAAAATTGTATTGCGTTGTCGCAAAAAGTTATAAGTTACATTAAAGAATTTTACATTCAAACAACAGCACTACCATAATATACAACTGATGAAGTGGTGATTTGTGTTTTGATTGGAGAACTGAAATAGCTCGAACCTGAGTTAAAAACTATTTTAGGAGAACATTATAATCACCAAATATAGATAGTGGTAAATGAAATAGGTTATTAACTGATATTACAACCAAGAAGCATAATTACTATACCTATTACCAGTATGTATTACTAATAACTGTTACTGGTAATTAATACCTTATAGGACAGTTGTTTTTATCTTTGATGGACGCAATGACAAATGATCATTGTTTTTGCGTTAAATTAAGATTATATTTAAGCGACTTACTGTCGATTTTGATTATGAGTGTGTCTGTTGTCTAAGAACTTTACCATAATATGGCGAAAGAATGTATTTGTAGAGGATTATCTATTTCTAACGTATTGATTTTTATCTCGAGTTTTATTAATTTACAGAATCTCCAAAGAGGAACCTTCAGACTTTAAAATTAGTTTATATCACTTGTAACTCAAATGTTAAATGCTTGATATATATTTTTAATTTCTCTTATAATCGATCGGGCGTCAGTTGAGCAATATTTGGCCTTTTTCAGCTCAAGATACTTCCATTGGAACCTCGGTCTTTATTCACTCCTTTTTATGGTTATTGCATTAATACCATTTTACATTGCGTACTTCTGCATAAGTAATGTTAGATTTGGTGAGTAAATTACCTGAAATTGTTTTTTTTGTATGATTCCATCAGTGGAATGATAAAAGGGTCGGAAAAAACTGTCTATAATCCAGGAGCTTTTCAAATTGTTTTTTAATCTTTTGACTTGTCAAAGAATTAAAAAGGAAAGTTACTCTCATTCTAATCCGTATGCGAATATTCATAGTTTGGGTAAACTCTTTGACTATTTGCTCGACTGTCTAGTTTTATTTTATGTTTTTTCAGATATTTAATTGCTTCGATTCTTGTTTTTCAGTTGCAAAGAACATGTTACGGCCATTGACAATGTTCGTGTGGTTCATCTATTTGTATTTCTTTTGGAAAATCGGCGATCCGTTCCCAATATTGAGTCCTAAGCAGGTGAGGTTTTTGGAAGTATTACTACGCAAGTAAGTTCCTAAATAATCCTCTCATTCTGAGAAGAGACTTACATTCCACCAGTGGAACCATCAAATGGTCTAAAATAAGTGGAACTAAGCTGTTCTATCACTAGTACTAGATAATGGTTCTAGGGAGTAGTATATAATATTTATAGTGTGCAAAATTACTTTTTGCTGATAAAACAAATTGTTTTATTTTTAAATAGTTTTCCTACTGTTTGCTACGGCATTGCCGCGCTGTATGTCAGTAAAAATGGGCCTAGCTATGACTGTGGGGAGGGGAGGGAGGAAGAGTCTGATCGACTAATTTGCTCTTTTTTGGGAAACATTCTTATGTGAATGTGTTAATTATTTAATTACAGGGAATATTCTCCATAGAGCAAGGCGTGTCCCGCATAGGCGTTATAGGAGTTACTGTGATGGCCTTGCTGTCGGGTTTCGGTGCCGTCAACTACCCCTACACATCCATGGCTATATTTTTGAGGTGACTTTGAATTCTATGGCTCTTATTTTGAGGTGAACTTAATTCAATAGCATTATCTAAGGTAACTTTGTGACTGGCTTATGATTACTACTTTCGGGGTACTCAAATGTAGATTCTTTACAATACACGCGACAGTTTGTGTATAATAAGTTTTTGTGAATGATATATATTCCCTTAAATAGTGTTATTTATAGATGAATAAGAAATTTGTAACCCGTCCGCGGTGATTGGGGACTTGAGTCTTGATGACGCGACAGCTATGGTCACAGTGGTCCCATTGAAATGACCACAAGAAATGCCATCATCTGTTCAACGTTCTGGTGTTCTGATGGTGGCATTTCTCACCCGCTAGGGTAGTTTACTACGATTAGAAATACTATTAGTATCTTTTAAATTGCCAATAATCGAGTTTTAATTTTATATCAGGCCGGTAACACAAGCGGACATGTTGTCGATAGAGAAGAAACTTCTACAGACGATGGATATGATTCTAGTCAAGAAGAAGAGGATAGCGCTAGCGGAGGCGGACAGTAGCGGCGGGAGACAGCCTTACTTGCAAGACCAGGCGGCGGTTAAAAAGAGGGGGTTCTGGACGCACATCCTGTCCAGCGTCGGGAACATCGCCAGTCCTCTGAGCCACGGCACTGAAAGTGAGTGGCAGTGTCCATACCGCATGTAAAAATTGGACCCGAAGGCGTATTGGCATCTGTGATTCGCGAAGAGATAGGCAGAGAAACGTGGAATGTGGAGTTTAGTATATTTCGTGTTCCAGATATAACCCAACTCCGTCAAGAGATATCGGGTCTGGAGGAGCTGAGCAGGCAGCTGTTTCTAGAAGCGCATGACGCTAGGACAATGAGAGAGAGAATAGAATGGTCCAAGACGTTTCAGGGGAAGTATTTCAACTTCCTCGGGTACTTCTTCTCTTTGTATTGTATATGGAAGATATTTATTGTGAGTATGTAATGCTAATTGTTTTTTTT
>DWEI01001064.1:0-18024 GCA_018245875.1 Mysoria ambigua | reverse complement strand
TGTTAATTAGTATATATATATTTTTCTCAGTAAGTGAATTTTGTAAATTCTTAATGAGAGAAAATAAAGATCTTAAATCATAAGGTCGCTTATAAGCAGTGTTCATTAAAACAGTTCGGGCCTGTAAAGACAGATATATTTTGGCTGGAGGTACACGGTGCCTGCTTCCACTTTTCGGACAATGTAAAAAAGCAATAAGAATAAAAATTCGAATAAGGTGAGCAATGCAGTGTAATAGTATCAGATTTAAGGAGAAAGCCGAGATTTGGCCAGAACTCTGAGATAATTTCACGGAACATTACCCGCTCCAAGGCCAGTACTTGTTAGGAAACATCTTTGTATATACCTCTGTAACGATACGTGACGCTGCAGGCTGCTATGGTAATCTATTCTTTCAAATTATTTGCATGTTTGTTGGCAGAGTATGGGTTACTCAAATAATATTATGTATTTTTCACCATCTCATTTATGAATATTTTTACTCTTGCAGCAATTTTATCATATACTCGTAAAAATAGAGTAACCAACCGAAGTGCTATGATCCTCTATGCGTCTCATCTTCTGATTGTCACTATATTTGCAAGAGATAGACAGAGGGTGTCCCGAACATGTACGTAGATGGAGGCGTAATGATATTATCGCACACAAATTGTCTATTGACTATTTCACAGTAGTAATACGCAAAATGTAACCGAAACCAATAATTGTAATTGCTAGCCACCCTCTCCAGCGGACAGATTATGCGCAATAAATAATTATCGCGTAGCGTCGGACAGCGACAGGCGAACATTCGGCGAAGTAGCAATTCCCCTAACTATTTCCCACGGAGGAATGTGTTGAGAAAAGAAATATGACGCAATTTTCGTAATGCTTAGTTGTCGAGCCACAGGGGAATGAAAAATTCAGGGGGCCGGCGTACATTACTGCGGCACATTGCTAAGAGCGTTTTGTTCCTGGAAACATTTTTTGTGAACAAAGTAAGTAATGGCGCACACTTGTCTGCCGCGTTTAAGTTTCATCGAGCGGTGCTCGCGGCGAATTATGACGCGTCGTGTCGCTCGTCCACTTACCTTACGCACACCTTATGGTATTGGAACGTTTTCGGGTTGAGTACTTTAAAACGCATTTTTCACACGTAGAGCGTCTATTATATGTAGTAGAAGTTGCCTAAACATTTAGAATTCGGTCTCCAACTCCGTGTATACTGGGTTCTAATCATGGCGCGAACCTCTATAAAAAGTGGCACTGAACCTTAAGTGTCACTCGCTGCGATGGAGAATGAAACTACCTAAGAAAAGCCGAAGCACCCTAGATTTCTCCACAGCATATGTATAAGAGACTTGAAATTAGTGATTGGATGTAATTTATAAAGACGAGTGAAATGTACGTATAACGTATTCTTTTTGATTTTGAAACGAACTCAACGTATCAATCTACCGACGAAAACATGCTAAACTATTCAGACGCCCATCTCAGACAGCCGCTGCACCGCCGCGCGCAGGTGCAACCCATTTATACGGCGCCAGGTGCCACTACTTACAGCAAACATAAAATGGTTTTACTAGCCCTACCTACAAATATTGTGGACGCGCAGTTGTGTATTTTGCACTCATTATGCAAAGAGAGCCTGTCTTTACTAAAATATTTCAACGTAAGGGTAATGTCAATATTTTTGAATTTATACTTCTTTTGGCGTGTTAGGGAAAAATGATGAGAGTATTTTTTTATGTAAATCCGAAAATTAAATTAGAAAATTTTCTACTACAAAATATAAATAAGAATTCTGATACTGGTTCGGAGTCTGGATATGTGCCCGATGCATGGCAATAGGCTCATCAGCTATTACATAGTAGGACATAATCGTAACCGGTGAAACGAGGGAGTGCTCTGCATTCCTCTGCCTACCGCATTCGGGCATTACAGACGTAAAGTTACTTTTTTAAAATCCAATCATTTTATAGATGTATGCAAAACGTGATTAATAAGTAGATATTTAGCTTTTTAATTTCAACTACAAAATTAAGGTACCATTAGCTATTTTCACTTCGCCGTAGGTTACATTTAAAAATTCTTATTTTAATAATTCCTAAGTAGGTTACCATAGCAAGGCTTCCTTTGTTTAATATCAAGATCTTAGTTTTAACATGTTCTTAGCAATATAATAATTATATAATATAACCTTGGTGGTATTATACAATCATGCGGTTCTCTCGACTTAGTCTCGCCCGTTATTAATTTCTTCCGTGGACCAATTTTTATTTTGAAAACTTTGCAGCAATTGTTATTTAGAAAAAAAATTACAGCAGCCGAGGAGTGGTCATCCGTTGCGGACTTTGAATGGAACCCCTCTTAGGGTCTTTGTGAAAACGCTCCGTGGCGTAATACTCCGGGAAAACGTCAGATATTTTTACAGACCAAGCAAAAGCCGTCAAAGTACGTACATGTAGGTATGGGATACAACGTAGACATTCATCGGTATGAAAGGCAAACCGCCGCCGCACCTACTCAGGACGCTTTACGTGAACGCATTTTGTCTGCAGCCGGGTAACAGTCTGTCTGCTGGCTGTTTACATTTCATTACACGACGCCACGAGCCTGCCATGCTTTTGATCATCCGCGTCTTGCCGGGAACACTGTGCTGCTGTTTTGAGTAAGGAGCTCGTGCCGACGGAGACATTGCACACATAAATACGCCTATATTTCTACGTCAAAACGTGGTCGCAGTTAGATTGGTTACGGGTATGTTTGAGGCGATAATCACACTTATTACAATTACTTTCGGGTCTAGGAGCGTGATATATCGCGATGTGCCAGCCCCGGCGCCAGGTCTAGTCGCCTCTTGCGACACGACACCCTGTGGCCCGGCATGGGGTCTCGCGATGTATTCTTACTCTGCCCCGAAACGGTTTTAAAAACTAAAACTGCACTCGTTAGCTAACTGCTTCGTTGATATTATGTTCATTCATAATATGTAAAAAGTGATTCAAATAATTGCGTGTTTCATTTTATATCCCCAGCCCGCGCTTTCATCCGAGCAATGCAAGTATATCTGTGAGCAATATTATAGTTATAATGAAAATATTGAACATCGCAGGCATAAGACCGATGACCTTTGAGCTAGCCGCCGCTGAAATCTATCATGAGGGTTTTATTCGATATGTTATGAAAATTCCAGATGACCCTTCCAGCCATAAACTAAATTAAAATCTACTTTAGCAACATGACATGAAAATATATGAAAAGAATCTTCTCCACGTACCTACTTAACTAGAGTGGTGAGATCTCGTACAATCTTAGTCCTATATAGAATCTATTCCTTTTTATAATATCGTTAACCTATGTCCCGCTACGACAAGATTAGAATTTGGAACAAACTTAACTTTACCAATTAGGCTGCATATTAATAGCATGATTATATCTAAATAGTGTTTAATTGTAATGCTTAATAGTTAAATAGTTTCATATTATTGAATACTTTATCAAATATAATACGCGCGAGTCCGTTTCGTATTATATCAGGAGCTTGAAATAACATTTTTATCAAAAGATAGCAGGATTAACGCACTAAACCAACACACAGGCTCGCATCCGATTGATACACGGGTATCATAAATAGATGTTATCTTCATAAATCCTTTGACCCCAGCGGGAGATCTCAAATCGATTCTACGTGATACAGAATACGAGAGCGTCTATATCGATCTCCTTCTGTACACGAGATAAGGGCTGGATCGCTTCGCTTTCAAATGACAAGATATTATCGAGATTCAATAAGATTTTATGTTCTTGATATTTAAATTTTCTTAATAGCAAAGATTATTTACTTTATCTGACGTTCGAGGGGCTATTTTAAGAGATGAGTATTGTCGAGTGTCCCCGTCGCAGCTTCGAGGAGTTAAAGTGGGCGCGCAGATTTAATGCTTATGAATAAATTGTTTCTCATGGTGAGTGACTATCGATGTAACTTGGTGGTCTCTTCGTACCTCTACAGAATCTAGTGGTAATTATTGTTCCTCGTGGTGTTATTTGAGCGTTCCTTCCACGTGTAAATAAAACGAGCACAAAGTTAACATAATGTTCTACATGTCATCGCTGTTGCTTGATCATGCTAGCGATGTGGGAATTACATGATGTGCACATTGTACAAAGTTGAGCGGCACATAATCCTCGCACACCCTGTGACGGCGATCTTTAGCTTGTTAACGCATCTCTTTAATGGTACCGATTGCATAAAAAATCCAATGTTATAGAAAAATGTTCTGAATAAACAATTCAAGTATACACATTAAAACTGAAAAGCTGTCAATTAAAAGTAGGTGATGTGTTTTACTGTTAATTGTGGATAATATCAGAATCATTGTTTTAGTTTACATTGTAAATAAACGTAACATCACGTCTGTAATTTTCCAAGAGGTACGCAGAAAATGTAGTGTTCTCTTACGTTTCACCAGTTACGTTAACGTCCGGCAAATAAATTGGTGGGTAAAATTTTAATTCCACATAAAATGAAAATTTAACAACTACAAATCATATATAGAAAGAATCAAGTTTCAAACTGACTGATTACAAATCTTATATAAGAGTACTCAAACATAAAAATAACACAACATTTACTGTTGACTCCCTTCTAAGAGCAGTTATCTTGGCGTAGCCTTCAAAATCGTCCCAGATTACGGTCTAAACCGGCTATATTTTCTAAATACGCGCCCCAAGTACCTTCACCTCCGTCCCTCACGTGGCGGAGGCGCTGTGACGAGAATCGGAAATAAGATCGGAATGTTTTGTGGTTATTTCGATTGAACCCTGAAAGGGGTACCTCTTGAAATTTCAAACCGACGGTTCGTTCCCTCGTTAAACATATAGTATTCCAGCGGGAAAAGGTTTCTTTCTAAGACGTAAAAAGGACGAGTGGGCTCCGTAACTTGGCGGGTTTTAGTTTGCTCCGATGCCCAATACTAGTAGACGTATCGCTGCCACCCTTCACTCCCGCGCGACGCAGAGCTTGTTCTGTTTAGACGATTATAGTTCACTTAAGCTGTTCATCTATTCAATTTCTGACAAGGGATTGGACACAGTCGCATTTCCTACAGAATAGACATTTAAGTCTATGAACATATTATTGTAAAGTAATAATTCAGCTATTCACAAAAATAAATTCTTTATATAGTTATCTATATTTACAATTGCTCACATTTTTACCTGCTGAACGTCAATTGCAACGAACGATGTATTAACGTGGCGACCGCTGCACACATGTGCGGCGCGGGAGAAGGTTCTCGAATCCAAATATAATTAATATACACTGTTGTTGACACCCCACGGGCGGGTATTATTGATGGACATAATTTATGGCGCGGGACGTCCCGTGTTCCAAGGGGAATGCGAATGGAATCAAGGCGGAATAGCCCGAAATTTATGATTCCCCTTTCAACCTTTTATGACTGCTAATTTTTCAACGGCGAAAAAACTTGACACTCGCCAACTTTCTTCCTGAAAGGCGCATAAATTTTAATTACGCTATTATATTTTAGTTCAACGATCTGTCATTCCGCGGTTTGAGAGGAAACTTGGTTTCGTTGTGCCTACATTCATGACGGTTTGGTAGTTAGCACCGGGGCTCTGGATCTGTCCCCTGAGCTGCGACCGTGGAGTTTGTTCTATACTGCTGCAGCGCACACCGGAGACATTATCAGTGAGCAGTGAGTCACGACCTCGTCTGTCTGATGTTTGGTTGCATGAGTGCGAGCGTGTTCGATTTGTTTAAATATGACATACATGATTGCAACAGACCTTCTATTGCGTAGTGGCACGTGAACGCAACTGGTGCAACGTGGGAGTATACTACACTTCTCTTCCTACCTTTTGGGAAACTTCAGGCGTGATTTACATACATTAGTACAAATATTTACAACTTAATTCACGTCACAGCAAATTCTCGATGTAGATATTTTAGAAGAGCATTTAATAAGTAAATGTTGTGAATGTAATATTTTTAAGGCTTCAAGGTACGTTTGGAAATTAAAATTTCAGAATGTTGTTATGAAATTGAAATGAGAACATGATTAAATGTGTATAAATTATATAACTACTGACAGCCTCGGTGGTCGAGGCGTGCGAGCGCGACTGCTCATTGAGATGTCCTGCATGTGGTGTCTCGCCGATAGTTTGTGTTTGTAACTTTATATTCCTGGTAACTGCTCGGCATGCGCAGCGTATGGCTATACGTGGACATAACTGGACAAGTGTGGGAGTGCATTATACTCCGTTGATTACTTCTTCAGGGATTACAGGTGTGATGTTACGCAATGTATTAAGTAAATTTAGCTATATTTAACCAAGTAAACAGTTGTTATTAGGTGCATATATTATTATTCAGAATTCCAAATCTCTAAGCATCCTTGAGAAAACCGTTTCAGCTTCGACTTACGGGTCGCAACAGAACCACGCGCCGTGTGTGCGAGATGTAACGTGGCGTGGAATTACGTGCTCGCCTACTTGTCTAGTGAGCGAGCAGATCGGCTCCGGGCGCGCGGCCGTCGCACGGGGGCCAGGGGCGCCGCGTCTGAACACTGGCGGACCTGGTCGTGACACGTTCTATGTTTAAACGTTCGTCCACATTTCACTATATACTTTAATGCCACATGATGTTTATCGCATGACGTTTATTTCATTTACATTTATATTCAAACATGCACCGATCATACCTCACACAAACATACCGGAGTAGTAGAATCGAAAAAAACAATATAAGAAAAAGTGTCGCTGGGGGTTGCAAATCTCGGTTAATGTATACTCTAGCTGTGATAACTCGCTGAAATGCCTCAGCGTGGAGACAGCATTTAAAATAATATTACAGATTACTAGTGACCCTCACTCACTTTGCTTTCGTATTGACTTAAAAGGGAATGTATAAAGCAATGTTCTAATAAGTTGTTCATATTATTTACACAAGCAGACAGGTATTTAATTATAATTTGTCCTTGTTTTGACTAATTTAAATGAAGTGATGAGTGCTATAGACATGTAGTACATTATTATCTGTATCGGCAATAGTTGTCGCAGTGAACGCAAAATAATTACTCTTATAGGTAAATTTTGCGAGTATACTACACTCCTCTGGCTACCTCTTCGGGGATACAGGCGTTACATTACGTTTTTTCAAATAGATTCAATCTCTTTTTGATTTTATCCATTACAAACAAACATACATAAACATATTTTCCCTTTATAAGACATATTAATTTAGATAGGTATGCTAACTCGCTACGATGAAACGCCGTAGCATAGGGATAATATTTGCCAAACACCAAATGCAACACGAGCGGCAGAATCCGTTTGGCGTATAATCTGTTTAAGGCGTAATGTGGCGTGAGATTACGTGTTTGCCGAGCGGCGGAATCGGCCCCGGAGCCGCTCGCCCGTAGCGCGCGCGCCGCCCGCCGGCCGCCGGGCGTGTTGCCCGCCGCCTCGTGTGCCTATAACATTGTACTTTTCTACTGCCTACTGGACCTCCCCCACTGGTCGTGTTAGCTGCGTGCGCCACTCCCGACCGGGAGGTACGGGATTCGATTCCCGGGTCGCACACTTCAAAATTTTCCAATTTAGATTTTTCAGTACTGGTTCGGAGTCTCGATTTGTGCCCGATGCATGGCAATAGGCTCACCACATATTATATAGTGGGACGTAAACGTAACTGGCGAAACGTGACAGTGTTCTCCATTCCTCTACTCACCTCTTCGGATATTACGGGCGTGGTGTTACATATTTTTCTACCCTTTATGAACTATGCGCAGTTGTGTACAAATTTAAGCTAAATTTACATTCCGTACTTATGATTATCGAATGGTCAGTTTATTAAATGTGTCGGAGCGATGAATACAACTTTAAGCCGTTGTATTTCCTCGATATATATTTTTAATCATGTTACCGTATCGGCGTGAATAAAGCCGGACTAAAGTTAGCAATAATAGAAGTTCACCGGCGTGTATGTATGTATCATGTATTATGTAGAGTGTGAACGAAGCGAAGTCCCCGGGAATACGCCAACGTACTGCTTTACAACAATACCCTTAATTACTACAACAGAAATGGAGAAATATTACTTCCTAAGTCATCTACACCTGAACCTGAAGAAGACAGCGGGTAGCTGCTGGATTCGGAAGGCCCAGGACCGGATGGAGTGGCGCCGATTAGGGGAGGCCTATGTCCAGCAGTGGACCTCAAGAGGCTGACGATGATGATGATGAAGTCATCTACAATATTTTCTTTTAATTTGGAGTTTTTTATAAAACTTTCTTGTGTATAAAAATATATTTTGCAAATCTAGGGAATATATGAGAATTATATTAATAATTACTCAAATAGAAATGAAATCCACATTTTAGCTTACCATTTCACCGGCAGGTCGCACAAATCTCGTTGACACTGGAACCTAGCTGAGCAAAGTCCGTCCGATTATAAGCTTTATAACCGCCAATAAATTACACAGTTAGCTTCACAGCGCGCTAGGCATGTTTGAATTGCTACCAATTCGGTCGTTTCGCTTTTTGATGGCATACCTAACTCTGAAATTATCATTTGCATAATAGACTATTAAAAAATACAGTGACATTAAGCCAACTTTTTTGCCTTATAAAACAAAAAGTAGTACTTGTGTAACCAAAATTATGACTATTATTATCCGACTAATTTTCCCATAACTACAATACCTATGCCGGCCTCAATGAGTATTAACTTGCAATGAAATAATATAACTTTTAAAGCAAACGTTCTAGAATAATTTACGAAGGCATTGAGCACATGTCGATAGAGGCGGGCGGGCGCGCACGGTCGCACGCGGTCGCCGGCGCCCGCAATCGAGGACATGCGACCCTGACTAGTATTGTTAGTGTTACAGAGTTAACTTATGTAGGTCGGCCAGTTTCAGTAGAACGTAAGGCCGCTACTAAATATTATTTGATAACACTGCAGAGTGTAGGGCTATCGGTTAAATCATCCCGGTTTACGAGGGTAATTTGTAAAAGTTAGAATGGTATTTGTTGTGCGTCAGGAAGGTATTGCTGGTTCTGAGGCTGAAATGTTAGCTTCTAGTGTAATAAGTGGACACTACAACAGACCAACACCTACAATGTCATAGCTATGGCCTCCTCTAGTGCCCCATGTGCAAGACGCTGAGTATCTGCAGCACAGCAGTCATTAATCTGGAAGTGTGCAGCGGGTCTGAGTCGTAGGCATGTAAGACGTACCTATCTCCGTTCATTTATATTCCGGCATCATTTCAACACGGAGCAGAGGTTCGGCGTGCCGATCGGACGCTCAGTGGCTCCTAATGTCTGATCGACTAACATTTAATTACGAATTCATGAAGCAAACTGCTCACGTGCAGTGTTCCAATTTAAATATAGCGACCCTTATTGTTACACATTTCGAATATTGATATTAATTTCTGCATATGTATATTTTTGGTACTTAAATTTGTATAATACCTCTATGCTAATAGGACTTGAATATAAGTGACGATAGCATCAATGTAAGTTTATTACAAAAGAGTAATTTGTTTTCATAACCATGCCATGTCGTGCAAACTGACCAATATCCCGATCGATGGAAAACGTTGATAACACAAGATCCACTTAAGGAATTTGAGAATAAGTTACTTTCGTGTGACGGGAACACGAGCACTGTCGCTCGGTGCGAGGTAACGGGGCTTCCTCGTACCCACTGGTCTACTGGTGCAATCAAAGACAGCCGTGTGTGTTATCAATAACTTTGTGTAATCATGTTTGTAATTAACTTACAGAGGGCAGAGCAAGCACATCCGTTATTGAACACACTATTGAAAAGTGATGAAATAATTTGATTGAAAACGAATCCTCAGCAGGATATATTTTGTTACAAGGGTTCTTTTGAGAATTGTGAGGAGTTAATTGGAAGATGAAAAATATCCTCGATCATAAAGATCTTGAACTTGTCTGTCGCGTCACATTTCGGCGTCGTACGATAGTCGTGACAGTCGTACAGGCGTCACGTGGTCGTGGCGCGATCGTCCCGGGGTCGCGAGCGCGCCACGCGACGGTATCCTCTCATTGGTATGCCGAGCTCGCTCCGACACGCATCAGAGGTTTGTTCCGAACGCCAATCGGTCGCCTCGGGGCTCTTACTCCAATTTCCGTTCATTTTATAGATTTCCACTATAAATATTATTTGTAGATACAGTAATAGGTTTTCCTATTTCTGACAAGACGGAGCAGGGTTCGTGTTCGTGTATGTGGGTGCGAAGAGTGTGGTAGGTGGACTAAGGTAAGATATATTTAAATAAGTTGCGTTAGGTAGAGATGGCTATGTTGGCATTATTTCTTATGAATATTACACTTTACATCAAACCATATTTATTGCTAAGTATTATAAACTTAAAAAAATGTTTCTTCGATGGTATTTTTACACTTTGTTGGAAAAAAATATTTTATAGTCTGAAGACTGACAGATTATTTTTGTTCGGAAAATCTGCACGAATCAGTTGGGACGAATTCCAATCAAATTACAGGTTTAAGTGGTAGGCACTGTTTCAACACATACATGTAATAAAAATACAGAAAGGCAAGATCAATTTTTTAGATCGAAGTCGCCGCTAATCATTAAAAAACTCTTAAGTAATATATATTTATAGCGTACAATGGAATACAAAACAAGTTAAATTAATTTGACTCGTATTAATGAAGGGCAATTCAGTATAAAAACTCATTTAAAGACAGAATGGATGAAATGTGTTTCGCGTCGACCTGTAAACTAATCATCCACATCACGTGGACGACAACAATCCAATCCGCGGCGGATAGTTCGGCCGAGTCGACAGACCTCCGCTGTGAATTCCATCTATGATTGAATATTTCGCCTGGAAATACAATCGATTAACTTTAATTGAGGCGTTTTAGGGCTACGAGCTTAGGCGATGGTTGTCTACGTGTATATCGGGAAATATTGTAATTACTTTCATACTTAATTAATATATTCCATAATATTGAAAGTAGATTTCGGATTACTTACTCCGCAATATAGGTCGTGTTGTTATTCTTACATATTTAAATTGAGAGTACATTAAATAGGGAGTGAAAATTTTAGTAATAGACTTAAATGTTTTTTGTGCACCGAAACCTTGTATTTTGTATTTATTATGTATTTTGAATTTATGTTGCTTATGCGAATGTAATACGTGGTGAGTTTTTCCTACATTGTGAGCAGTAGCTCATCGAGAGTTGTAGTATGTTTGGAAAGTGCACAGCTAGTGCTAAAACCATGCCTTTACTAGTCTGTTTGTTATTCGGATGACAAAAATGTAACAATCTGTCGGCAAATTAAGTTAATAGAGATTAATTAATACACATTTGGACAGTAATTTATACTAGAGTACGTAATCAATCGCGAAAGTCAAGCCAACTAGCCAACTTTGACATTCGAGCACAGGGTAATAATTGGAATAATGTTGAGCGTACTCAAATTGGAATTGATAAAATCTGTTCGGCGTTAACCCGGAAACTAATTAAAACATCAGGTGAGCGGCAATAATTCATGGCTGATAGTTCAGTCGAGTCGACAGATGTTGGCCGTGTTCAGATAGGGAAATTAATTTTGTACGTGTTTTCGACGACGCTATTTGAGCGCTTTAATGGAAAGGCATCTGAATAAATTTCAATGAATAATGCTAGTACATAATGTAACGCAAGTTGGCGCAGTGAGACACTCCGCAAATATGATTACGTACGTTCGCGTTGGTCGGTTACAGCTAAGTAAATAAATATCGCTGTGTGATTCCGTTTGGCGAGTGAGCTGCACAGATCGCAAGCAGAGGGAAGTCACGTAAATGTACGAACGTCACCGCGCAGCACCTCCCATTTTTGAACTGTTCGACGCACGGGGGGTGAGACAGTGAGGATTCGATTTCTGTGTTTGGATGGAAAAATGTATATAGATTGTCTCTGTTGTAAATGTTATAATATTACTATTGGCACGTAGTTGACATGTATAAGATGACTGTAAAGATGTGGATATCCTTTGAATGAGTACCTTTTGTATGGTTTTCCCTTCCGGCTTAAATTTTTACCTTTATATTTCCCCTCAAGTTCCAATTCGAATTTTCATAAAGAAAGTTGGCTGCCATTGGGTCGCCACGGTTGTTCCACTGCCAGTTAAAATTATTGTAAGCAGTTCTGACTGCTCGTGGAAAATATTTTCCCGGCAATAACTGGCGAAACACAGCCCGCTGCGCACAACGAGACCTCTCCACTCGCTGCACTCGCGGGCCGCGATCCGCGCGGCGGAATGAGCTTCCTGCTGAAAACCGTTATATTACTTTATTACGAGGGGGAACAAATAAAACGTTCGCGTGGCGCCGACGGCCTGGAAAACGAAATGGCCACAGAAGGACGCTCATTTGAAACGCAATCACGATTACGTCACGCTATTTCGCGGTTGCTTTAAAAAAGAGTCGATAATTACCGAATTATTTACTACCGATCACGCTTTCTTGTAAATGCGTTTAGTATATTTAAATATTATCATGGATGCAATGTAATAGAACCGCTTGCCCTGAGTTTACTAGTGGAAGGGCCAGTGCTGTCATAGAGAAATTTAGAATTTCCCGACAGGAAATTTGTCACAGGAGGATCAATGTGACACCTATAATATTATACAGTAATTTAATCAAGTAATTGTATGTATTTACTTGGTTATATTGGAAGTCTTGGTTATTTATTTTACTTACATAGCTACTTGTACAAGTAGCATATACGCTACGTACCTATAGTACCACATCCATTTCTCACAGAAATAGACAAATACTAAGGATTATCACTTGTTATAAATCTGACACAAATTTTTTGCTCTCCTTGGTTATTCAAAAGTCTTTTGGAAATCGAGTGTCTTAAAGTTACTTTCAATGGGATTTTATTGTAAACGCCAACGTGGACAAGTCACATCCGTCAAAGTATGTCTCTTACGATTGTACTCTCTGAATTTAAATCTTTTTAAATTAAGAGGCATGGCACAGAGACCGGCAGCCCACTCGATGGCCACCTCTGCACCTCATCATCGTCATGGTGGAGACCTCTGCACCTTCAGTGGGATTACCAATGCGTAAAATAATCTTTCAACGCTTTGCTTGAAGGATACGATATCGTATCGTACTGTACTAATGGGGAGGAAGACTAAAAGGAAAGGAAGGAATGGTGTTGCCATACCAAGATTCATTTTTTATTGAATATTTCACTAAAAGTCGAAATCATTACGTAATTAATGTTTTATTTACCCTAAACTCAGTCATTACCAAAGGGAAAATTATCTATGAACGATAATAATTTACTATTTATTGTATGTGCACAAGGAAAACCATACTATTAGCATTACAATGTTGTTATAATGTTATCATTTAACTTTCTGGGAACACACCAACCTACCGCTATACAGCCGTAGTTCCGCAAGCATGCGGGGCAGGAGCGTCTGATCCTTTCTCGGAACTATATATTTGTCCCGCTTCGAAGTTCCACAAGCCACACTTGCTACGCTACGCTGCCCTTTTGGTTATCATTAAATACTTTCGCTGTCTCAATATAAACACAGGTACATTTTTGGTTTCAACAATTATCGAAATGAGAACAAAAATTTAAATTGTATCTGAAAATGAATTTGAACACATTAGAATAGTTTAATGATTTATAATCCACCTAAATATACATTTCTATATACAAAAAGTTTGTAATTGATATATGTATCTTTATCTTTTTACATATACATATATGGATTAAAAGATATGGAGATTATAAAGACAATGTATACGCCGACTGTCGGTACGTTGTTACATATGCTGACTGTAGCACGGAGAATAACTGTGGTGAAAAATGAACATGAGCTATAAAAAATAAGGTAATTTTAATACTACAGCTATTGACTAGCTATCTTGATCAAAGAGTGTTAGATACACCTACCTACCGACATCTATACTTATATAAGGATCATATTGTTAAGATTTCTGATCTTTAGGAATATTTTTAAATATTTATTGCTTACAATAATAGCAATATTTCAAACGGGTGCATTTCATTACACATAAAATGATTGCAATAATCCCTACATGACTACAATCGCCTGCGGAAAGATCTAGAAAGCAATCTGAACCTCATCACGTCATTGTGCGTTTTCTGATTGGCCCTGCAACCGGTCCATATTGTACATTGTGTTTTCTGAGATACTGTTGATGTTTTCTTTGTATACTGCTCAAAGTATACATTAAGAAATATTGTTGTGCTTTTAGGAATTATACCTCATACAAGATGTAAAAGTACTATGCATGAAAACATTTATGAAGTAAGGAGTATGGTCATGTTTGGCACTCGGTGATCTCTACCTACCCTGTAATGGGTCTGGCAACATGCTACTTGTTCGAGATGAGTTCCATTTGATGTCCGAGGTCAGCAGGGCCTGCTTGGCATTGTGACCTACTTACCTAATTAGCACTTAAAATTGAACGTAACATCGCGCCTGTACGAGTATGCCCTCGAAGTGGCAGCCAAGGGAGTGCAGCACTCTTCCACATGTTACTAGTTACGTTTATGTCCTACTATTTAATAGGGTGAGACAGAAATCTACACCACGTGCCACTACTGGAAATGTTAAGGTAAAAAGTCTTAAATTACTCAACACGGGAATTGAACTTTACGCTCAGCACTCGCGCTCGCAATCTCACGATCAACGTGGCAGTCGACTGAAGATATTGTCACAAGTAAAAAAATATCAAACAAAAAAATATTTTGTAACTTCTTATTGTTCGTCGAATCGACGGATGATAGCGAGTGACCGGCCACCATGATGAAAGACACAGACACAGTCGCCGCTTGGGGCCGCTCCTTTCACGCACCTCCGTCCCTTTTCAATGAAGTAAAAGGTCATCTTTATTTAATAAAATTTACACTCACATAGGTGCAATATTAATAAATGATAAAACTGGACCGTATCGTTCACTTCGAAACGTTAGGCACGCCAGAGGCAGTATTTTGACCACAAGCTTATTTGTAAATGAATTATAGTGAAGTGCGTTCAGTAAGGAACATCATCTCCTCCGCATCACTATTTGGATGTCGCTTCAACGATTTAATGAATACTCGGAAACGATTTTATAACAAGTCATTACGGGAAATTGATGTTTACCTAAAATATCGGGGCAACTTGTTTTCTTAGATCAAAAGGAAAAATGTTTTCCCATTTTTCACGGTGGCGAGTATAATTTGATTTCCCGCGGAGGGATGTTGGCAGTTGATTTTAAATTTAACTTCTCTGAACTTGGTAAAGTGGAATGGATTTTTTATGTACCCCCAACATTAACTGTTTATTTCTGTTAAAATTTACTGAATAATTCTGTTGCAAAGTTTTTTTTAACAGCATTAAAAGAAGGGCCAAATTAATCTTCATTACACGAACGTTTATTGCCATACTTATTGCAATATATTGTATATTCCATTATATCTCAAGTATTATCGCATTTTTCTAACTTGATTTCTAGTGATAGCTCAGAGTCTGGACGTGTGTCTGGTGTGTGGCAACAGGCTCACCACTACGATATGTATATTTTCATTGTTGAGGGATTCGTAAGGCCGTCAGTCGCCAGCTCGCGGTTACACTACACTTGGAGCTACGTCGGTAGCTCTGGTTCTCTACCTGACGTCGTCGTTTCGGATCTTATCTGCACACTGAGATATTTAATTAATGCACGAACTCACAAGTAACAAACACACAGTATTATATGTAATTACAATTTAAAAAATCAGTCTTTCCATTTGCACATAAATCAGTAGAATGTGGAATGTTTGTACAACAATATACATGTTACAATTGAATTTCGGCGAACATACTATTATCCAAGCACACAAATGGAAACTTCAATTGGTGTTATTTAATTTATACGCCCGCCCGCCTCGACAGACACAGCTCCACCATAAGGCTCTCTTATTTATCGCCACTCTTCACGACATCGCTCCCGACTGGTAATTCCCACACTTTATACGCCTATTTGCGAATACTTGAGGTGTGTAAATAAAATAAAACCCGCTAATGGCCTCGTAACATTTCGTTATTTATTGCGACACGCGCGTGTGCCTCGGATCGAATTGTTCACATGTCATTACTTGTGTGTCCCTTTCGACACGTTAAGGGAATAGCTGTTCGTGTCAAATGTAATTATACAAAATTAGTATTTACCCGCGACCCCATCTGCATGGAAACCTCATTATTACTCGATCAAGCAGTTGATCAAAAAGAAATATATATAATCAGTTTTCAAGGAACTTTTATGCCATTCAAGTGGAATCTGGTGTCGAATCGTAAAAACGAAAAAAAAGTAATACTGATATAATTAATGGTTCCGTTCTTAAACGACAAACTAATAGAAAACAAATGTAATATTAAATATGATTGAAGGGAATTGCATAGTTTACAAATATACAACGACTCCACTCATCTGTTATTGCTGCCAGCACAGTAACGTTCAGTATCGTTGTCAAGATTTATAGTTTGTGGGCGCCTGCCGTGTTTGACCAGCGAACCTACAGCAGTCTGCTTCCGTACGGGCGACCTGTCGCCACCGTGCGATCTGATGCTTTAGATTACAGTGTGGCCTTCCACTGAGGGGTCGGAAATGTCGAACATCTTAAGATTTTGCTATTATGGGGAAGAATAAAATAAAATGAAAATTTTATTAAATTAACATCAGTATTATTTGCGGACACATCACATTATCATCTCAGGAACCCTGTCTCAGTCCACTGCTGGACTTAGAGCGTGCCCAATAAGCGAGCTTGTAGTGATTCTGAACTCCCGCCGCGGCGTTTCTCGTAACGATCGCACTAATCGGGCTCGTCGTTTGTTTTCCTTCTGTTTCACCAACACCTCGTGACGTCGTGCTCCACTTGTTGTAGCGCCCGTTCGCTGCTTTCAACATCATGATGAAAAGAAACAATGCGAATCGACGGTCCGAGTGGGAAGCGATTCTTGCGTAAATAGGAAACCAATAAGAATGTTTGGAAAATGGTTGGCGATGTGAGATGAATATTGGACGAGGTGACGGTGAAATATCTCCGCGCGGAATATCGAACCCGCTGCTCTCCGGCCTCGGTTGTTCCAATCTGATTACGTCGTTACTTTTATACATGCTTATAATATAAGCATATTATGTGGGTCTTGTTTATATTTTAACAGATTTGTCGACTATAATTGTATTATTCACAGATTATCTGCTGTCAAACATAGAGCAAAGAAGATAAAATGTGTTACAGGAAAATTAAAATAATATTAGGCTCAAAATTTACTTGCAGTTAAATATTCTTATTCGTTATTGTTACTACCTTTTGGAAAACAATTTAAAAATACTATTTTTACTATATTGCTCTTAAAATGATACTGTTTTGGCGAGCTACGCTGGCCAAGTGCGGCTTGGCAAACTTCACAGGCTTTAAAGAACACTATCATTAAGATCATGACGTGTGCATAATTTCAAACAGACAAAAGTGCGTTTCCAACGTCGCCGCCAGGTCCATGGATAGTCACACACAACACGATCTGTAAACTGAACAGTTCAGCCGAAACCGCCGCTAAATGAATCGTGAACACGCGTGCCAGTGTTCACAGTGGCATCAATAATTTTGTTAACGACCGTTGATGAGATTTGATATGAAATAATTGTTCATTGGTGCTTGTAATTAATTTTGACAATAATTCTTTGATTTTCTAACAAAGAGGAAAATGAATATGTTATTATCGAAACAAACATATGGCGTGAAAACTAACAATTGTCAATCATAAGTAACATATTATTATCTTTATGTTTTCTGGTTTATGTGCTAATTTTGTATACTTAATGTACCTACATAATTATAGGATTACTGATTGATTGATTGAAAAATTATGGAATAATTACAAAGATTGAGTAGCCGCAATACAATAGTTGCAATAAAAATATATTACGTAATTGTAGCACTTCGGTTA
>DWEI01001063.1:0-18027 GCA_018245875.1 Mysoria ambigua | reverse complement strand
ATTATGATTATATTGACATCATAAAACATTCTATGCGTAATTGTAAGCCAAAATAAACAGTAATATTTCACACAGATTTAACTTACAATTTGCATTTATCTTAATTTTCTCTATCAAGTGTCAAAGTCTATCGGGTTTTCCTGACTGGAAATTTCTAGTGGTGGTTCTAAATTTGAATTAATGTTTTTCGTATTAAAATACACTGACCCTCCCTTCTTTAGTGGGATGTAAACGTAACTGTTGAAACATAGGAACTAACCACAACAGTTCATTTATTGTAGGGACTTAGAGACATGATATTCAGAAGTATACATCTATTTTATACCTTATAATCCTTACACACAATGTAACAACTTTCATGTAAACAACAATGAAAATATAAATATCACCTCTAATAAACATAAACACCTATACAAAGTGCATATTGATTTAGTGCACACCGACACGGACCTGAAACGGTGCGTTGAGCCTGTTCTTAACGTCCAGCCTGTAGTTCAAGTAAGCCGTCTCGTCGGACGTGTTCGTGTGCTTGAGGCGCAAAATCTCGTACACGCGGCGCGCCTGCTTCTTATTTATCATGTATTTACCCTGCGCTTGTTTCGCCATTTCACATGAAAACCTGCGACAATAACGATTGAACGATTTAATAAGTAATCAGCAGATCTTGTTAAGACTGTGTACAAAATAGATACTATTTTACTAGATACTATGAATCACACTATTGTGGGAAATTCCAAACAGATGTCTGTCTCACTCTTCAAGTTACATAAATAAATTAAAAAAATCGTTGAGTATTGCAAACAGACAAAATACAGTAACCATAAAAACCTGTGAAACATAATAATAAATCGATAAGCTTCTTTGCAAGTTATTTTAATTTAAAGGAATTGTGTGTAAAATTGTCTAAAAAACTATCAACTTTTAAGACCACCCCCATGTTTGTATAATAATAATAATGCTATAAAATTAAACTTCATTAAATAGACTTAGACATAAACTTCATCATTATATTAGGATCTTTTCCATTTACGGAGTGTGATAAGCCTGAAACCAAAATGTATATGTATCTGAAATTTAAATGAGAAATATGAAGTGTGATAAAATGTAAAAAAATATTACAAACCCCTGTTCGAGTTTGGCTGGTTGAAACGCTGGCAGGTTGCTGCAGTTCTTGGCGTCCACATAATCACGTATCCTCTGGAAGTCTTCAGAGGGATCCTCCACTGTTATATCGATCACTCCCTTCTGAGTCATAAAATGTGTGTAGATAGTCTGCAAAAAATTTATTAAATATAACAACCTCTCAGCTGTCCACCATTGTTGTCTAGGCTTATTTCCGTGCTCACAGAACTAAAGTTTTATGGTAAGGGTTAAGAATGTCTTTTAGTGAAAATATATTCTGAAATGTTATTCAATAGAATACAATCAAATTCGATGCAACTATAAGAATGTAATATTTGTGCGTGTGAAAGCGTCACAAAGCACCTGCAGCAGCTCCGCGCACAGGCCCAGCTTGCGGAAGGGCGGTAGGGTGAGCACTTGCGAGATACGCGGACGCGTGTGGCGCGGGTACGCGTAGTAGCGGTACGCCGTGGCGTACCCCGCGCTAGCGTACCCTGCGCCGCCCTCGCTGCGCGCGTACTTCTCAAATCTGAAACAAGCACCACTAGCTATCACTCCACTTTAACACCAATCTGTGCAGATTACATTACTTAGCCTCCTTTTAATAAAAATAGTTTCTTACTATATATTCATTACTGTACCCTGGGAAATTGACTTTTGACATATACGAGATACAATTTGTTGTAGCTTAACATAGCTAAAATAAATAATAATACAAATGTTCTTTCTTCATCAGTTTAAATACAGAGATGCTATATTACATTATGATAATATAAAACTAAATGCACGATAGAAACTTTAAGCTATAGAAAAGTAAAAGTGAAAATAGAATTTTAAGTAACTCACATTACAGATTGCCAAACAAATATCCCATTGAGGGTACCCAGAGATTAAGAATGTCCACATTCTATGGTTGTGCCCCTACTTTCATTGAAGTCATTATACACAGTACCTACATATATTTGAATATTTCAAATAACTCGTAAAACAATTTGTGTACTCACACAGTAAAGAATGTCCACTGGTCGTCGTCTACGTCGATGAACGAGGCCGCATCCACATACCACAAAAGGAAAGTTTGCAAACGTTCATGATATGCCAAGAAACCGGGGGTCGATGTTTCGCTGTAGTACACCTCGAAGGTTCTCTTGTCACCGCCATCGGCTGGTAAACAACAAGCAAATAAAGCAAAGTTCGACTAAAAATGGAACAACCTAATTTGCATGTGCATATACTCACCAGGAACAATTGAGAATGAATGTAGGAGCACACCGTGAGGAGTGAATTGCCTGTCCTTATCTAAAATAGCTATGAAATTATCTAAATTTGTTGTGTAACCCGGCGCCAACACCTTCTTGAGTGCACCTTCTACATCGTCCGCCTTTAAACCACCTGATTTCTTTGGTTCTATCTATAAATAAATAATTATAATATTATCACTGCCTTGACTGCCACGTTGGTTGTGTTGGTTGCAGATGGGACTGCCGATCGGGAGGTCCCAGGTTCGATTCCGGGTCGAACACTACAAAATTTTCTAATTTAGATTTTCTAGTAGTGGTTTGAAGTCTGGATATGTGCCCGATGCATGGCAATAAGCTCACCACCTATTACATAGTGGCATGTAAACGTAACCAGTGAATTGTGGGAATGTTCTGCATTCCTCTGCCTATCCCTTCGGGGATTACAGATGTGAAGTTATCATATTAAAATTTTCAGAACAAAGATAATGATTATTAATTCTTTTTCCAGGTTTAAGATAATACCTATACATATAAGTATATATTTATGTTGCATGCATGTTTGTTAGCCTTCTAGTCTCCCTATCACAAGCTCTCTAGATATTTACTTTGGGATCAGATAGCTGTATGTGGAAGTGTCCTTAGATATAATGTATCTATATAATATAGTGTATATTCATTGGATTAAAAGAGTAAGCATATTTTAATCAAAAAAATAGTGTTCCATAAAAAACAGACTCATGACATAACAATCTCTTAAAAATAATAAAAAAATAGGTAGAGGTTTCACAAAGTAAAGTTTACATTTAATTGAAGTATATAGTTACTGTGGCATGCCATATGTAAATATATATTAACATAAGTATTTAGAATTAAACAACAAACAGTAATGAATAAACAGGATTTTAATTAATTTACATAAAATAATTAGTCACTTGAGTTTTGCATGGAATTGGAACATAAACACAATTTCTATACAATAAATATAAACTAGATACATATATAAGTTGATTATATGGATGACCTGATAGAACTTGTAAGATTCACAAACCTTATCCGAGTACATTATTCCAAGGTAAGTTTGTAGGCTGCCAGCACTGTAGTATAATTTGATGTGTAAATCTGTATATCCAAATATATTTTCATTTTCACCGAACACCTGGTGGCACATTTCTGGACCGAAGCTCGTGTCATCATGTTCAATATTATCGACGGATCTCACTGAAAGACAATTAGCATGAAACAATTTAGTGGAATATATAGATATCTATGAAATAAATGAAAAATAATGAAAAAAATCAACTTACCCAATTTCAACTCCAACGCCTCATTTCCATCAACGACAAAATGTGACAATGCATCAGTCATGACTAAAAATTCGATCGGATATTGAAATTTTTCATTCCGACGCGGCTTCCCGCGCAAATCTCCCCCATATAATTAACGAACTAAGTGTTACTTTGGTTAGCCGTGTGACCTATGTGGTACGATCTTTTTGCACCGAATTTAAAAAAACAATAAAACATTAAACAGAATTATAATCCCATACGAGTAACACAATTTCGGATTCAGGAAAACAGGTTCAAACGTTTTTTTTATTTCAATTATACCCGCTGTCAAACAGTTCTGTGTTCAATAAGTTAAAAACAGAAAAACTCAATTTCGAATCAAAATGTCACTGTCAAATTGTAAAAAATGTTGCTATTAAAAATGTATCAGCTCACGGTCGACAAAACTATATATTTCTGAATACTGCAACAAAGCGTATTGTTTACGAATTTTAATAATAATAATGTATTTCGAAATATTGCGTCATCTTATATGTGTGTAATAGGTGTTGAAGCGGAGATAAACCAGCATATCTTGACAGATAACTAAGACTGGCGTTGTAAAATCATGATATATGCGGCTTGCCTTGGCGTGGCTAAATATCCTGACTATGTACTGCGATCATCAGCCAGCATGCCCATCGTGGGAATTATAAGCAAAAACCTAAGAGACCTACGTCAATTAGAAAACAGGTTGATGATCATGAATGCGTGTGTGGTGTGTGCTTAATCCCTAAATAGAGATACTTAGGACCTCAGATGTCCTAGGCCTAAGGAGACGTGTAATTCTGTGTCAAAACCTATAAAGGTTTACGCAAATTGGCAGATTTTATAAAAAGTTAAGGACTAGTGTTTTATATGTTGATTTATAAGTAGTACTAATACAATCACTAATTTTTGGTAGTGAACGTGTGTGGCAATGAATTATAAAAGCGATGTTTAAACGGTAAGGTCATGCAGAAAGAGTAAATGACAATAGAATAATATGAGATAGTAAAACTTATAAAGGTATTGTAATATATAAGTTCAGAAGGGGCAAACTTTTGGGGTAGGGCTACATAGAAGGGGTACATAGAGATGCATATATCTGCGAAATTGGAGACGTCCGATAAAAAAGTCGTTTCAAGAGTATGAAAGATTCAGCATTTATACTACTATGTACTGAATCTATATTATAGTATTATGACTAATATCAGCATTTATGGTAACTAGAGTATGGTAACTAGAACAAAACGCAAAAACAACTACCAGGACGACAGTAGCTGTAAATTATAAGTATTTAATTACTCTTACATGAAACAGCCACAACAATATACACATACGTGCGTCTAAATACATACATATTCAGTCGTGAGCCCTTACGAGAACTGTTTAAATCTATAAATAATTTGACTGTGCCTATATTAAAAAAAAAATATGCACAAGACAAATATTTAACTTTAGTAAAGAATAATATTAGTCGTAATTATAGTACATGAAATAAGGATAAATTGGCTATGAACTATCGCTTAAATAAGATGTCTTACTCTTTTATGGAGAAACTTGCTTACCCGACGTACTTCGTACGGCCTTTTCAAGGTTTTTTCTAGTTCCAAAACCTATCCCAGACAATTCTTAACAAAGTTGCTAATGACATCATTGCTTAGTCTCTAATAATTTTAAAGTGTATAAAGGACAAACAAACAATATTGATTTTTTTAAATATAAATATTAATTTTACTTCCAATGAAATACTCAATACCATTCTAAAAGCGCTTTCAAATATAAAAATATGCACAATATTGCCGGTTCAATGTGAACCAGACATAAATTTCACAATTTACATAAATTCCTTCATCGCATGTTCGTTGTTTTCGTTTCAATTTAAATCAACATGAACTGTTACGGCAATATATGTTTATTGGAATGACAATGCCGCCATCTGTCGAAAAATGGTCGTACCCACGCAGAAACCTATGTGGGCTCGTACTCTACAACTTTGCTAAAAATCATCACATAGTCAAATGCTTAGTTTACTATTCTTTAAAGACATACAAACATTCATTTTTTTTGAATATGTTCATTTCAACAATAAAATCCTAAAAGACTATATTATAATTATTATTTTGTTATTATAGGCTATCATTATGAAAGTAAACTTTTTATAAACCGGCCTAATATGAAATATATGATTCTTTAAATGATAAAGGTGCATGTCGTGATGCAACTCCAGTTCCACACCAAATTAGTTCAAATTGTTTATACTGTAATATGAAAACTTTTTTAAAGCTGCTCAAACGAATCTAGGAAGTTTCTTTTGCCGCGTAATTACCATAGCGATGGTAGTTTTTTTTAACATATGAAAAGTATTCTGAGGAATCCGTTTTGAATAAATCTTTCATCCATCAAAGGTTACTTTGGTCAACTATCCTCAAAACTACGCAACCAAGCAAAAAAAGTGCAACAGTCACTGAACCGCTTAGGCAACAAAAATAGGTATTTTATAATCTGTCGCATAATTATAGAAACTCAATTTAGGTATTTTATAACCTGTGGCATAATGATAGAAACGCTAGTTAGGTATTTTATAATCTGTGGCATAATAATAGAGAATCAGGTTTATAGATAATATACATGTATTAATAATATTTGTACTGTTTTTACAATATTTTACCAACATCACTTTGGCTCAGTTCTTCCCCAGACATAAATCTCTATGTTATCCAAAAGATTTTCGCTCCTAACCCTTTCGCTGGTTATGCGATAATAAGTAACGCAAACTGTTCATATTTTCGCAGATTTTTTCCTAAACGTAATCATAGAAAATCTTAAATGTTGTTGTCGTCTCGTTGTACATTGCTGGTTGTCTTTTTATGAATAAATCTTTATGTAAATAATATCAGTTATATTTTTCTTATAACATTTCCTTATTATATCTGTATATTTGATTATCACTCAATGTCTTCCATGTCTACATATTCTTAATATTTTCTGGAAATCAATAACAAATTAATTGAAAAATTCCTTTATCAGCAACACATTGGGAATTCTGTTTCTTATGAATATAAGCAATGGTAAATCCATTCATATTAGGTGGGTTATTTGCCAAAGCTTTTTATAATATAAAAAACACTTTCTGTTACAACTGGTCGTAACCACACAGCCGGTACTGTCGAAGGCTGTCTACGTTTGTTGCTAACGAAAGAAATTTTTTCCCAAATGCACCAAAAAAACTAAGCCAGTAAAAATAATGGAAGATGTTTGGGGATAAAAAGAGGGATATTTTTGGTATACGTTTCTTATTATTCTAATTAAGACGCTAATTGGATTATCATAAAAAAATTAAAATCGGAACAAAGGGTTTAAATATAAAAATTTATTATTAATAAAATTTGCAATGTTCAAGGAAATAAAATACTATTAATTTAAATATCATAGAATTTAATTAGGGTACATACAAACATTTTGTAATGTTGGAGTATAATGATCAAACTAATAAGCACTTTTTGAGTAGCGATCGATAAATCGAATGTAAGTAGCTGTTTATCTGCCTTACCCATGAGAGGAGTCAATGTCGGATGAGCATTGCACAGTAGCAGTTACAAAAATATATTTATCACAAATTATTTCTAATCAATATATGTTATGCAATAAATAATCTCATAAAAAAGTATGACAATACTGTAATTGGTCTTCGTTAAGGTTTCTATAATAATGCGGTGTAGTAAGCGAGTAGAAAAATTTACAACAATGAAAACATTAGACGACTCCTCTCACACTATAATAACAACAATCTGTTCGGTGACCAACATCTCTCGTCACACAGAGTTCGATTCAGTTAAAACATCCCATAACTATTACGTATTCTCTAATATAAATGAAATCACACTGATATTTGGAAAGCCAACAAAACAAACATAAGCGTCCACTAATAAGTGTTAGCGAAAAACAAGGGAGTAAAATCCGGTCATCGTTCGTCACCGGTCTGACCCGCGACGGCTGCGGCGCTCTATATTTACAACGGACACACGAGCGGCGTCGGCCGCAGGCTCGCCTCCCGGCCGAGCGCCGGCCGCCCGGCCCGTCGGCTCCGGGATAAATAATAATACGTAGACTACCGTAATACCTAACGAATAAACATTAAATAGTTTTATCTACCGACGACTGTACACGGCGCGGCGGCGCGGCCGCGGGCGGAGCGCGCGCGGCTGGCGGCCCGCGCGGCCCTACCTGCCCTCGGGCAGCTGCCGCGCCGCGCCCAGCGCGCGCGCCGCCGCCTCCTGCCACCACACCAACGCCATTACCCTGCGCCCTCGGCCGCGGAGCCGCCTCGCTTCGGTTACACGCGCCGCGCATCCGGCGCCGGGGCCGTGGCGAAATGTACGTGACGATATTTGTCCTGAACGTAATCAAAATTCACGGGGCTGCGAAAAGATTTACCTCGGTGTGAGCTTAGCCTTATTATAATGAACTTATCGACGCATTCCACTATACGGCTTACGACTCGATTCTTTTTTGTCAGTAGACATCGACGGCGGATTGTCACAAAAGACTAAACAGATTTTTTGTTTTCACGTGCTGAAGATTCTTCGACATTCGACGCAAAGTAGTAGCTACCTCACTAGCCGGCGGCGTCAACTGCACTGTTGATAGTAACATGTCGCCGACCCCGACGACCGACCGCTCGCGGAGCTCCGCGTTTAGCAGTAGCAGCGACTCTACGGGCCCATGATGACGAATCACGCGGGAGTGAACGCTCCGCTAGCAGTGCGCGAAAGGGGCGTCTACCTTGGTGCGGGGCTGTGGCTTCGTGCGCGGGAGCGGGTGAGCGGGCGCCGGCACGGGCGCGGGTGCGGGGGCCGCGGGGGGAGCGGGCGCCGGGGGGGCACGCGGCGCGGGCAGCGCGGGGGCGGCGGGCAGCGCGGGCGGCGCGCGGGGCGCGGGCGGGGGCGCAGGCGGCGCGCGACCTAGCGACGCCAACATAAGCCCGCGAAGTAAAGCGGCGCGGGACTCCGCCTCGGCGCTGTCTGTGCCTTCTGTTGCCCCTGTAATATAAAACAATGAATAAAAATATTAATGATAATCCTTACAAAAAATACTGTCTGACTTTTCGGCCGAAACGATGCATCAATATTAATGAACTTGGCCCTAGCAACAAGTGGATCAGTGCAGTATTAAATCTGTGAGCTAACACACATCATATATCCGGAACGCAAACGCGTCCAATGTTCGTAACACGGGTTGTGACCTAAACTACAACCTAAAGCTATAGTTTCAAACATTCTACCTAATACATAACAACAAAAGAAACAATTGTTTCACGTGAATAAATCAAAATGCAGATCGATTAGAATATCAATTGATTGATACATTTTGAGCGCGGCCGTGACCGTGATGCGCATCGCTGAATATATTATATCTGCCGTAAAGCATACAAAGACTATAAATAGAAGTGGCATACCGAGGAAGCCGGCCAGAAGGAACTGTGAGTCGGAGGCGTCGGGTTGGGGGGGCGGCTGCGCCGCGGGCTGCGGCGCGGGGGGCGGGGCCGCGTTGCCCGTGCTGCCGGAGCTGCCGGCGGTGCGCCGCGGCAACCGCTCCAACTGCTGCCGGGCCGCCTGATAAAACCACATACACAGTATTCACTTTGTGTCGTCAATTCATATTTTAAATATAAATGTGTGACCAAAGTTATATATTGCGCAGTCCTGCAGATACAAGGGATTAAATCTAACATGATTTTCTATCCTCTCGTACCACAGACAAAATGGCATCAACGGATTGAGGAGAAATTAAACTTTATATGTGTATTACAGTGATAGTTCCAATGAAATTTAAATTTTAATCACCCGTTTTATTAATACTAATTTAAAGGAATATTCCTTCCTCCATACGACCACAAACAAAAGACGATGATAAGTAGACATCAACTGACGGTGGCCTGCTGGCGCTCGAGTTGCAGCTGCATCTGGAGCTGCTGCAGCTGGCTGGGCGTGCCGGGCTGGCCGGCGCCGCGCCTCACGCCCGACAGCTGCGAGAGCAGCTCCGCGATGGGGTCCACGACGGCGTCGCGCGACGACGGCGACAGCGACGAGATGCCGCCGCTCGTGCTAGACCAGCGGGCGGAGCCCGAACACACGGTTACACTTCGTTTTCAATCGACGCGGGCAACTGTAGGCTGGCTCACGACAGCACGAGCTAGTTCCAGCCCATTGAGCATAGGGAGGGGCAGCTACTGATTAAACAGAGTATGTGCCAGACTCATAAACATACTTTTTAAATTTTCACATCTAAACACCGAATAAAGATTTATTATGATCATCACACAAACGCTTCTCATACACTCACGCTCGTTTCGTAAGCTTCCACCACTCTCACTGGTTCGATATCGACCCTTCCATCGTTCCACTGCTGGAACATGGGTCTCCTCTGAGAATGAGAGGGTAAGGCCGGCCATAAGTCTGCCACAGACTTCACACACCTTAGTCTTCTTCACGATATTTTCGTTCACCGTAATAGCAAGTGATATTTAAACTTAAAACACACATTTTTAAAGAGGTGCGCGCCAGAGATTTGAACGCGGTCTCTCGGAGTGAGAGGCCGAATTTTAAACCACTAGGCTCTTACTGGTTGGCGTGTGATATATTTGATCGAGATAGGTCAGTGTACAATTTAATAGTTACCTAAATTGCATGTTGGTGCGGCGCGCGCGACTCACGCCGCGCCCCGACGGCGGCATGCGTCGCACCCCGCCGTGCCGGATGCCGCTAGGCTCGTCTTGCACAGCGGTTAAAGATATTATAATATTATTGCAATAATAATATATAGGAATATTGCCAAACGCTATCATTTCATGCCAAAGCATCAAAGGATCTTGTGTGATGGAAACCAAGCAGTTGAATTACACATCTATATAGGTATGTATATACAAATATATTTATATAGATATTTTTTAATGTGTTGATTGCATTTGAAACAGTGAACATCTTTGCTATTGTTTCATATTAGTTATATCAACTCATCCAGCCCAATAATTTAATTCGATAACAATTAGATACCAAATACACTGATAGACCAGTGGTGAAACATGTCAATGTTTTTTTAATTCACTATCAAAATTACCTCAGGAAACATGTAGCATGTGTGAGAGAATGAATTATGACAAAAATGTATCATACAGTCACAATATGATAAATATCCCTAATGTCAATAATGAACTTGTTGCAAAATGCAGTTAACAAAAGCGGAAACAGGAACAAAAAATGAGAAGAACTTATAAGCTCATAAAAAATATAACTTTTTCGTAACACCATTCACAAAGAGAACATTCACTGTACACATTGATTGCGTCATGCTGACAACCGTCGCCCGCGGTGGGCTACGGTGGACTGAGCATCAGATATTATCTAATGTTCACTAACTTACCTAATGTTCAAAATATTGCCAATTTTCCATTCACTGATATTTGCCTAAATAAATAAATAAAAGCAGACAATCCTACTTCATATTTAGAGAGACAACTTAAAGCGAATAATAAATACTTTACAAGTTGTGTGTTAGCTGAGTATTTTGAAAAGGATATCAAAAATGATATAAGATCCCTGGGTCCAGTTCGGTGCTCGAGTGTGAGATGACCAGCGAAATCATCAGTCACGAAGTTCGGTTCTCCACCAGGCAAGGAGGCACATACGGGGCACACCACCTTCAAATGAATAAAGAAACATGATTATTTTATAGAAATGGAATCGTGAAGGTCATACCAGCCTTCCCCAGTTATGTAGAAAGAAAAGAGTATTAATTGAACAGAGCAAATTTTAATATTAAATATTGATTCACTATCCAATAACTCTTATGGAAACCACATGTCCTTAAGAATTATGAAGGAGAAATAATAATTATACTCTATACACACAAAAAACGGTGAGCGCATTTATCCACGTGTGATGAAGTTCACTGGCTGAGATTGTCTAATTCCTGCACAAAATCACAATAATGTTATCTAGACATATAATTATTTAATATCATCAGATGAACTAATTAATTCTATTTACTCTATACCCAAAGAAATCATACTCGGTCTGAGGCACTTAACAATTGTTAGACAAAGCTGTTCCACAAACGACTGTTAAGCCCCAAATATCAATCAACATTTTAGAACAATGTCGGATATTATTTCAATTTTTTGATTCACACTTTTTGAACTCATAATGTAAGATATAAACACCGAATGTAACTTTAAATTATAAGGGGAAATTTAACTTAAAATTATAAGGGGAAATATTTTGCCATTACATAATCCTATTGCTTAATCCATCCTTTGTAACATGGCTACACATAAGTTTGTTTTAATATATGGTCTAAGTAAATAACACAATTTTAAAACTGAAATTTTCCAATTGAAATACACTTATCAATAGCCAAAATGAAAATTGTGATGAGTACTATTCTAATTGAGAATGCGATAATAATTTTAATAAAAATATTAAATTTCATTATCCTCCATACAATGTGGATTAAAAAAAAAATTGATGTCATAGTTGAGAGTAGACTAGACTTCTCTAACACCACTATGACCCAATAATTTCTGTCATATTATTATTATTATTCTACCATAACATTATATGTACAAAGCTAATGTGCCTCCTCTACATTCATAATTCTCATGTTATGTGATATTTGACACTAACATTCTAATGTAATGTAAGTACTTTTATGAGCACCATAGGACATTGGTCTCAAATTTCAATTACATTACTTTCTTCACTCATAAACATTTTGTCACATTTATTTAACTGCATCATTTTAAATTATATTACACTTGCCAGTGATATTTTCTGTTCCCTTGCAGTTTTAAAATTATGTTGCCATCATCATTTTTTACTGTGAATTATGGGTATCATATTTCACTCTGTTCAGTTGAAACATATAACTATTTCACTTTACACTTTTATCATACACATGTAAAGTATAATTACTTATTCTTTATGCAAACCTTACAAAATAATAAGGGAACAAAAAAGTTTACTTAATGCTAAAAGCATTCTCTGCCAGTCAACAACTATATGTTCAACAGAAGAAAATTACAATAATCTACAGATGATGGTAAATATTTTAGTCTGTGCCTAGTTATAGAGTTCTCCTTGACATGTTAGAAGTGCTAAACTTGGATATATACCTGACCATCAGATGTTAACTGTTTGTTCCAAGATCAATACAAGTTTAGTCCAAAACCTCAATAGTCTGTTGGTACTTTATTCTACCCAAGACAGAAATGAATAAATTATGTTAAATAACCAATGTCTAAGGAAAAATGTCTTATAAATAAATGCATTATGTCTTGCTATGAATACATTTGGTTGCTTAGATTTGATTTGGCAGCTCAATATACAATACACAAATACAGCTCAATACACCTCAATTTAGGTCATGGTCACACTATATCGTAGTAAAATATTGTTGAAACAATGTATTACTTCAGCACTCACAGCGAGTGTGGTGTCGGCGTGCTCGCCGGTGACATGCTCCATGAGAGCCGTGTCGGACAATCCCATGCGGTTGCAAAATGGACATGTGAAAGCTTGTGGTTGCTCCAAAGCCAGTGTCTCGCCGCCATAATAGAGATCTAAAACCACACAAATAACACACAATTAAAGGCATTCTTATATTTTTATAACATCATCATCATCATTAGCCTATTTCCATCCACTGCTGGACATAGGACTCTCCAATAACACACCACTGAGCTTGATCTTCAGGTCTATTTTTAAGTAATACAAATTTTATTAGAACAACTTTCTTATGAAAGCCCATGTTTGACAAACATAGCTCATGCCTGTATTTCACCTATGGGACAGGCAGGCAAGTGTAGTACTCCCACTTTTCATTAATTACAAAAATGCCTCAGGGGAGGCCTATGTCTCACAGTGGCATTATACAGGAGAGATTTACACATACAGATATACAGATTTCTATATAAATATGCTTAATACAATCAAAAGATGTATCAGTGTTCAGCTATAATGTAAGGTTTGACATAGTTGTGTTGACTGTGGTTTTGGCTCAACTATCGTTGAGAGGAATGTTCAACCACCTTTATCAAGTTTGTATGCATTTCAGCTTGGTTTATAATTTTTATATCATCATCTATGGTCATCAAACCTTCTACCTTGCTACCGCTGGATATGGATCTCCTTTCAATGTCTTTGTTTTTATTTATAAGAATTGGTTATTATTGTATACATATATTGAAAATATCATATGAGCATAACATAAATGTTTTTTTTTATTTATTGTGTAATAAAAACTATTCATCTCATGCCTTTGAACAGACAATAAAAGGAAGGAAATATGGATGTACCCTGATTAATTAAAAAAATAATGAATGATATTATTTATTGTAACATTTATTTAAAACTAAAATTAATAAGGACAACATTACTTTTAATTTCTATAATTCTTACACTGTTGTATATGCCTCACAGTTACATTTCTTAAATGAATAAATGTTAATAGTAATTATTTTCATATTACTTGTATTTAGATCAGTAACTTTTGTATCTGAAATTTGTGGTATCACTTTGTAAACTGAGGCACTACAAAAAGAAGCTAAGCATAACCTATTCACATTTACCAAAAATCAATAAATGTAACAAAATAACATTGAAGAATATATTTTTTAATATCCATTGAAATTATTCATAATGATGTTGACGCAACACATGATAAAAGCTTGTGTCAAATGTAGGCCAGTTAACTGAATTGAAGGAAACACAAAAGGCTTACCAAAATCACTCCTAGAAAGGATACATTGCATGGGATGCTCTGTTGTATGTTGATTCGTGGTGGCGCCGGACTCATAGCAAGCAGCGCACAAGTCGTAGTCGATGCAAATCAAACATTTGTATCGTCGTCCTCTGAAGTTATTTTTCAAACAAGAATCACAGCTGATTCCTGAAATTATGTCAGTATTAGCATTAATTTACTAGAAATGTACTCGAACAAAGCTAGATTTTATAATAAAAATCACTAGAACGTCGTTATTTAAACTGTTTATTAATGTGTAAGTCAAGAAATTTACAATGACAAAAGCATCGTACAAATTTTGATTATCATTACCCACCTTCATGGCGATTCATTTTCGCCACAAAATGTCGCCGAAACGAGCACTTCTTGGCACCAGAGTTACGGCTACTATTTAAGGTACTTTAATTACTAATCTAAAATAAGTAGCACAACATATAATACACTAAAATACAAGATTTTTAACAAAAATTTCCATGCAAACCTAACCCAACCAGGCCATAATGACGTCACATAATGAATCAGTGTTGCCCCACTGAATATTATATAAAAATACTTAACTTTTATTACCGTCATAGATTAAAATTTCACTTTGTACTTACGTTTATAAAAAAATTCGTTTTAGAATGCAGGTTTGTAACAAAATAATTAAGTGATAGTTGAGATAATTTAAAAGTGTGCGAAAATATTATTTATTTATTTATTTCATATAAGCTATACTTAAATAAACTAGTTTAGGAAATCAGTATGCACAAGTAGTCTCTGCGTGAATTTACGTTTTAATTTGTCTACTAGACTTTATTATCTGCACCATTCAACTTCGATAATTTCGACATTTCAAAACAGTTGTATTTTAGCGGCATTGGTTGACGATTTAGTTTTGTATTTGCTTATTGTTGTGTGGAAATAATTTTACATAACATTTAAAATATTATAATGTCTGAACCAACGATTTCTGATGTAAGCAAGATGAAAGTAGTAGATTTACGCAAAGAATTGAAATCACGTGGATTATCGTATGCTGGTGACAAGTCGGAGTTAGTAGCTAGGCTTCAAGCAGCATTGGCTCAAGATGAGCACGGAGATATTAACTTAGATTCAGACGAAATAGATTCAGATGTGGCTTTGGAATACGAAGATGGAAAAATTCATCCTGATATTCTAGATGACACAGGGGTAGACGCATTGAACGAAGAGTTGGCACTTGCGGAACATTCTCCGGAAAAACATGCTAATGGACAATCGAAACCTCAAAAAACGCTCAAAAGGAAGATCATGCAAGACACAAACAAGGATAAGTCTAACGACAAACCTGATAGTAAGGATTCTGGAGCAAAGAAAATTGTACTAAATAGAAGTATTTCTATGTCTACAAACATCTCTAAAACAACTGAGGAAAACAAAGAAGATGCTACTAAAGAACAGTCGACAGTGGAAAGCAATAAAGTAAAAATAACTGCAGACTTGGATCCTAAAACTAAGTTGGAACTGCGAGCAAAACGGTTTGGGTTGCCCGTACAAGTATCTGATGCTGAAAGGAAAGAAGCTAGGAAGCAAAGGTTTGGGCAGAGTGTCTCAAACACTGGTACTATCCCACCAAATGTGGTTACTGGATCATTGGCCAGTAATGTGGAGAAGTTGAAAAAGCGGGCAGAGAGATTTGGCCAATCAGTCTCAGCAATAATGAGTGATATCGAAAAAAAAGAAAAATTGGAAAAGCGTAAAGCAAGATTCGCAGCTGTAAAATAGTTTCTATTGTTTTTATCCCTAGGAATGATGTTTCATCGGGATGTATTATGATAGACTTTTACGGTATATTTTAATTTGTCTTAATGTAATATATGCATTTGACCTTAAAAAATAATAGGTGTTTTTATATTAGTCTTGTATGACTAGAGCTATGTTTCTTACAAGTGTAGTGGTACAAGAACATTTGTACTATTTCAAATTTTTTGATGATACTGTTTAAAGTTAATGTTAAAAGGGACTCCCTTGCATATTTTCCTCTATGATTTGACCATATCAATGATCTTTTTTTTTTTAATAAAAAGCATTAAATCACTTAGCCCACCTGATGGTAAGTGGTCACCGCTAGCTGCAACCGCAACATCAAAAGAATTATCCATATTTTTTTGTGTTTACCAGTGGCATGTCGTCTGATATCTTCAGTGGTCACTGTTGTGTTTAGATATTTGCAACTTCAAATAGGATAAAATGTAGAGTTTTAATTATGTGCCTAACTATTGTATTATTAAATGTTTCATAAGTGTCTTACACATGACTATATGTACCAGCTTAATATATGTATGTTTTTATGGGATAGCCTATGGTCTACTGTGATCACTCTGCAATCAGCAGGAGCTCATCAAGGAGCTTTTATAAATGAGGCACTAGTTGGGCCATCCAGAAAAAACATGGAAGTCATGCCAATACATATGTAAACATATATGCCTAACTATAGTCAACACACTCAGACTCCGTTAAATCATGCTGTTTTTAAATGTGTAGTGTTTGAAACTTACATACCTACACACATATTTGTTTACAAAAACAGTAACAATTTACAGTATGTCAGTTAGAAGTCTGAAAAGCTACAATTTGACTTTACCTTACAGCACTTTAGATATAAGAATAGATATTTTTACAATTATTAATGTCCCTTGTTCCAGGTGTCTTAGTAGCCTATAAACATTTACAATAATACTATGATAAGTTACAAAATTTGAAGTCAATTTAAATAATATAAATATAAGACCTAAATAGTAAATAAACTAGTTTTAAGTAATTGATATGTCCGGTTGACATTAAAAATAAATAGAGGATTTGGATATATTATTTTAAGTATTTCATGTTTGATTTCCTTTCATGTCTCATTATTTATCATCTATTCACAACAATTTTACTTTAGCAAGTCTTAAAGGGTATTAGGAAGAAATTATATCAATTTAGTAATGAGCAGTATGAGTCTTTATTCATACTTTTATGTTTGTAGCAAAAAAGGATCATCGTCTGAAATCCCTTAAGAAGGTTAGTTCTCTCTAACAGTTCACTGGTTATGTTTATGTCCAGTAAGGAATAGGGAAATCTATTGGGAGTCTAACAGAGCCTGGATTTGTATACTGTATACCAATCAAGGCCCTGATCAAGTGCTAGAAATGTAATGTTAGAAAATCTACTAATAGTTGACATGGAAATTGAATCCAGGACAATTAATTAGTAGACATGCAATGCATTCACTTGAACAACAAAGCAGATTATAAGCACCCAAATCCTATGAACCATGAAGATATAAATCCTAAAAATGGAGTATCTATGCCACAGTACTGAAAGTTTTTAAATGTTTACATAACTTTAAAAATGTTTCAACATGAGGATATAAACATCTAATCATGCCTATCAGCAGTACATATAAACTTCATCTATTATAGCTTATATGGGGTATAATTTGGTGGTAGAACCCTCTGAGGTTCGACTCCGGCAGCGCCACCGCCACACCTATTTCTGCCTTATAACAGCAGCGTTAAGCGCTGCTGTGTTCTGGTTTGAAGGGTGTGGTAAGG
>DWEI01001062.1:0-18027 GCA_018245875.1 Mysoria ambigua | reverse complement strand
TTGTGATCTCTGTTTCACAAACTTCCTTACTACGGTATATAGAGCAATTCATTCCCAAGCCTGCTTGTCAATAAGATAATCCTTTACACTATAATAGAGTTGCTTAATTAAATAATGCTTAATAGTTTTGAATTAATTACAGAATTGAGATATTAGAGGGAAGCTTTTTGTAAAATTGTACACAATTACCCAAAAATGAATTATCTACTTTATGGAGCCTAGTGGTTGGCAAAACAACTGAAGCTATAAGCAGACATTGAGAAAAATGATGTACAGATGTCTCTAATATATCTGTATACAAAAGAGTTGAGGTCGTAGGCCACACTAATTTATTATTTGATTGCCCTCACAACTGGGCACAATAATATGACAGTAACCATAATCCAACAATGTTTATATCAAACCTAAAAATAGATTGAATCCTCTAATTGTACCTTGTAATAATGTCCGCGGGGTTTGGCCTAGATGCAGGGTTTGCGCTGACAAGCTCACAGTATAATGTACACAGCTGCTTCGGTATGTTGTCTACTGTTTTAAGCGCCGGCTGGTTCTTCAACGGACCATTAAATGCCTCCCATATCAAGCAGCCCAGGCCCCACATGTCTGTGGAACTGTAGTTATATAGTTAATAAAATTATAAATTTTACACTTCTAACTCCATAATAAAAATCATGATGACAGTTTGTGCTTTTCACACTTAAAACATTCATTCATGACTAAACGTGTTTATATTTGATTCACATTATATTAGAGTATTGCAATATACTTAGGTCCTTTCTAACTTGTGGAGACACTGTAAAACATCATCGAACACAGACACAAATCATACAGAAGATTAGGTATGATTTTAGTCAATGTTGTCTTATTGTGCAATTGAGGCCAATGTACAACGATTAGAATGATACAGTTTAATTGAACTAAATTATCTCTGTGTATTTTGGCTGCTGACCGTAGCTTGATAGGTTGACGACCATAGTTCATTGACTTGGAGTAGTTGCAATGCAATTGAACACAGTGCTAAAGTGATTGTTAACTTTTACATGGTGTCTTTCAGGTGTTTATTAACATTGAAACTACTATAAATATTTTCTCAGAGTGGAAACAATGGTTTATTTTAAAATAATGTATGATATTCTATAACATTCCATATTAACTGAGAAATTTTAAAATTTATATTAGTTATTTACAAAGTAATAAATTTTGTGATTTTTATTTTAAGTCTAATAATGTGAGTGAGCACTGGCAGATGTCTCATGAAATAGACAACAATTACAGTGCCTTAAGTTAGTCACAGTCATAGTGTTAAAGTCAAACTGTTAGTTTATAACAATTTGCACTGAGTTATCACACTTGGCACACACTGGGGCTTCGGCCTCCTACTTTGACCATAGACAATAATTAATCACCAACTCACCATTTAGTTATAGATTTGTGTTTAGTAGGATCCTTCTTCTCTGGTGGATCGTATATTTCTAATGCTGGCAGTATTTTGATAGGTATAGCATTGGCATTCTCTTGGCTCTGCGAGGACAGAAACTCGAAGCCGCCGAGCTTCCACTCTCCGGCCAATGTGACAAACACCGAGTACAGGCACACATTGTTGTGCCTCATGTTGCCGTCGTTGTTAAAAAATGATAACGCCCTCTGAGTAAAGAGAAAATACTTAATGACTACATTTCGTAACATCACACCTACAACACACAAACACTATGAAGAGGTATGCAGAGGAGTGGAATACACACACGTCTCATTTGAGGCATGGCGGTGCAGGTGGTGAGCCTATTGCTATGCACCAGGCTCAAAACCAGACTTATAGCTGTACATTTATTACATTTATAATATCAGTCCAAGCCCATACATAATGTACTGATACATTATGTATGGAGATTGGCAGAATGCATAAGTGTTATGATGTAGTCTAGAATCAATCATATTAATTTATTGTTGATTTATAATAATTTATTTTTAATTTACATTAATTTATTATTAATTTATATCACTATGCCAGTTAATGAATGGTTTCATTATCAGAGACTCACTCTGATCAGACCCATGTGCACATCTCCACCTTTTACTAGTTACACACATTTGAACATTTAATATCACTTGCTATAAAAGTGATATGAGATGCAACGAATGAAACTGAACAGAGTCAATAGTTCTATGGCTGCCAGTGGCATCTGTTGCCGGGGCTGCCCGAGGGCTGCTTCTTACAGGACAAGAAGTGGCCCTGTCCACTATATTGGTATGAGAAAATGGTAATGTTAATCAACAATGATATTTTTTTGTGTTAAAACACAATGTGTATAGGGTTAAACCATATTTGAATGTAACATAACTTCATGCCTGTAATCGCCGAAGAGGTAGGCAAAGGAATGCAGAACACTCCCACATTTCACCGGTTACATCTATATCCCACTATGGAATAAGTGGTGAGCCTATTGCCAAGCATCGGGGACATATCCAGATTGCAAACCACTAGTAGAAAATTTAATTAGAAAATATTTGTAGTGTTCAACACGGGAATCAAACCCAGGACCTCCCAATCACCAGTCTCACTTGCAACCAACACGACCAGGCAGTTCGAATGCAATTATTTGCATAGAATATATACATATTTTAAAATTTTGTCTTTAATACCCAAAGATTGATGAAATGATAAAATTGTTCACCACTTCTAAATATGTATTAACAAAACAACAAAATCCTTACTTAAATATTACTAATAGGTATAATTTTTGTTGCAAACAACTTATGGTTGAGTACAAATTTTAATACTACAAGTATGATTCTATACTTACAGTTATTTGAAATATGCCCCATGCAAGGAATAGATCCTTTTGGAGCCCTTCGAGTTTCATATCTTCTATATGAGTAGCCAGAGGCTCTACAACTTCAGTAGCTACATATAAAAATTTTTCAGTTTCACAGCTATCTAAGTAATGTAAAAGGCTTGGGTGCCTCATAGTCTTTAGTTTCTTAAGAGAGGCCTTAGCGATGTCAAAAAGAGTCTCAGAATTCTTTTGGACATCGAATAGGAATATTGACACTTCATCTTGAGTTCCCCGTTTCTTCCCTTTGTGAAGAGACCACACTGTCCTGTCCTCTAAGCCACGCACTGGATCCCCCACTTCGTACGGGAAATCCTTTGTAGGATCCCGCGAGAAAAATGACCACATATTGTACGAAATATTATTCTAATAATTATTTACACTTTTCATATACATTTTCGCTAACCATACACGTGTAAACGGTAACTATTATCACTCATCATGCAAAATTTCATTAGGATTCTAATGTGTAATACTTTATTGATGAAAATATAATCTACAGAAACCAAGTAACAGCATTTAAACTAGATAAATATAAAGAAACAGAAAAAAACTATGAGTAAATGATGCACGAACACAGTACAGCACAAGAAAATGACGTACGCTTATTAATGTTGCCACCTGTCACTGACTTGAAGTTGAATTCTTCTTTCAGGACAATCGTGCATGAATCATAAAAATTATGTATAAATCTTTTCTTGGTAAATTACGATTATCACCATTATCTAATACATATTTAGTTTGCAGACAAATTGACATTTCTTCTTTACTTCACTTTGTCCGAAAGGAGTTAGTTTTATTTTAGTCTTATTTAAAAAAAATGATGTCAGCTGGTTATGATTTGAGGTTATGTTAGTGTAATTGTCTATTATTATTGGAAACATTACATAAACAGTTCCCATAAAAATAAAAATATGTCCAAATCAGTAGCGCGCCTTAAATCTATGAAGAAAGTTGCAGATAAAATAGATCATTCTTCCACACTAAGGACCAATATACCTGCTGGGATGGCTGCGGCTGGGCCTCCTTTAGGGCCAATGCTTGGACAGGTATGAAGGCAAATTTATACAAATATTTTGTTGGCATTTCAATTTATTCGTTATGTTAATTTTTTTAGTATCATGACTAATATTGAATTTCGAATATTTTAGCGCAATATAAATATACCGGCATTTTGTAAAGATTTCAATGAGAAAACAGCAAACATTAAACCAGGTATCCCACTTCCGACGCGTGTTAAGGTCAACCCTGATAGATCCTACATGCTTACCATCCATCAGCCACCTGCATCATATTTCCTGAAGCAAGCGGCCGGCGTCAGTCGAGGTGCTATGGAACCTGGTGAGTAGACTAATAAGAAAATCAGTTCTATGTAAATTATTACTATCGTGGGACATCTCTATACACAGACTTCTGATCCCACAGTAAGCTTCAACAGAGCTTGTTTTATGGTAATCAGATGGCTAAGATATCTTAACATACTACATAACACATATCTCCATAAGACTCCCATCTAATGACAAAAACGTATGTTTTTGTAGTAATACCACTTCAAGAATCAACATAATCTCCTTCAAGAATGATACATGTAATCCATCACCCCTCAAATTTGTTGAAGCCTTTTAAATAAAATGATTTATCTTTGTTTTCTAAATAAGGCTCAGTCTCCGCAACCACTTTTTTATTTGAGCCAAATTCCTTTACCTGGCAGATCTTTTTCGTGTCATGAAAATACAATGGTATCTCTTTTTGGTCACTGTGGATGACTTCTACTGGCTGCTGTCCACTCAACTAAAGGTCTCTTCGATTCAGGAGTGTATATATTTTCAGTGAAAGAGATATGTGGGAAAATAACTTTAAAGCACTTATATGAAATAGCAAAAATCAAAAAACAAGATCCTCCCCTGGAATGGAGAGATCTGAAGGAGATATGTACAATGCTGTTGGCCACTGCACGGACATGTGGCATTGAAGTTGTGCGCGAGCTGGACGCTAAGGTATCTTTTATTAAACAACACTTTTGATAACATATTTATAGAAATTATTGTAAATTCTCCCAGCACACTTTTAAATGAGCCAATTTACACAATTTAAGTTAATTAAAGCACTTTTTATGTCCACTACTGTATGTGAATGGTGAGCTCTGCCTAGAGTTTAAAAAGCACAGGCAGATAATTTACAGATCAGTTGATATGCTAGGTTTGTACGTACTGTATATACGGACCCAGACAATGTTCAGTCTCCTGCCGCTGAAGCTTTGTGTAGGCAATAAAAAAGTAAAATGATAATCAATTTATCAGATCACTAAATGATATATTTTCACTATTCTTAAATATGCAACATATATCAAAATGTAATAGGTGTTTTCTTCTTAGAATTTCTCTTTTCCGGTTTAATACTTTGTCACAACTTTTATTCTTTTTTATAGCTAATGTATCAATATTACAAATGTGTTACTGTTTTGTAATATGTCAATTAATGAACTGCCAGAGATAGGCTTGGTTTGCTTTGTTTTCCATTCACCAGTCTGAGGGTGAACCCCGACATGTTCTCTGTTCTTACAAAGCTAATGAGAATTACTTGTTATAACAAATGTGGAAGCCTATCTAAAACTTCTCTTAGCTGGCAGTCTCTGCAGTACTTCAGTGATGATATGAGCAGGCGGCTGGCACAAACAGCCGCTGCTGCCCTGCCTGTCAAGACAGACATTTTAAATTGTCAGGGCTGAGACAGTTTAGTCTAGTAAATATGTGGACCCATCTTTTCAGAATAAAACATAGCATGCATATGTTGTAATAACATTTTTTCTTGTAGGAATATGGAGAGTTCTTAGCACAAAGGAAAGTTATTGTAGAGGAACAAAAGAAACTGTTACAAGAAAAACGAGAAGCCAAAATGTTGAGGACTGCATAGTTATTTATTGTTATAGGCACATTAGTTTTAGAGAAATAGATCAATTTGATGTTATGTTTGTTTTTACAATGACCATTTCCTTACATAGTAAAAATTTATACAGCGCTTCTTGAATGGACACATAATTATGTTTTGTGTGAAGTTGAGACCTCACTATTTTAGCCATAAAAAGCACATGACTACATTTATTCAGTTCCGTTTTTTAAGGGATAACCTGAAGTGTCTCACATCTGCTCTGTTATATAAATTATATGGATTAATTTCACATCGGAGCATGTGATTTCCATCCCACAAGTCAAATTCATTCAGATATGTATAATAAATTGCACCCAAAGATGTCTAACATTAAAAGATTTACTATAAAGATTGCACATTAGCTATGTTTAAAATATCCCATACTTGGATACATGGGCTTCATCTTCATCATAAGGGCAGAAAGATATCTGTGACAAAATTTAACAACGGTTTTGTAAGAACTATGATCCTTTATTCTAGTAAACATGTTCGTCAGAAATAAAACCAGACTTTATACCGTGATTTCGTGTTTATTAAAAAAAAGATTATTCAACATCAAAGATTTTAATTTCGGACAAAATTAAACATTGAAATTTAATGTAAGTACAAGACTTTAATGGACAATGTTCCTATGTGGTAGGTACTAACGTTCAGATGATCAGTCTACACTCTACGCCTCTAAACGGTATATAATATGTACAATGTACATATAAAAATAGCACAGGTCCATAATAAAGCAACAAGTCACAACACAGAATAAATAATTTTAAAATTAACAATAATTTTTAGCCAAACTCACTTTTGGCCGGTAAGGTACATTCATGTATATGTACATTTATATATACAAACTAATATTATGAACGATCTATTCTCAGTATCACAAAACCAGTCTATTTTAATGAAGATGCAAAACCAGCCTACAACCAAGATTGTTACTTACATACTAGAAAAAGTTTAAAAATTAGATAACTATCATCGTATAAAAATATTTCCATATTCTATTCAATAACTTTGTTGCACAATAGGATTTATATCTGAATCTTAATCTACTTATCTTATGACTACGTAGGAAAAAAACAATATACAAAAATAAAATTTTCTATGTACGAAGCAGACGAATACCACAGTTCTTTAAACTATTCTAGTGATCGTAAACGATGAAGGTAGCATTAGGTACTTACAAGTGGTTTATATGTTTTGTACTGTAAATAAATTTCAATGTTTGTACCCTGTTAGAGCGTTCATACATTAACCATCATGATACATTATCTATGGGACAAGTATTTTATGGAACGGTTGGAATTACGTAGTTGCAATTACTGCTAAGTTCTTCCAAGGTAGTTTATTTTGCAAATGACTCACGTGGCCCCTACATATATTTATAACGTAATTCTGTAGAATGCAAAGGCTTTTGCAGTAACATATTGGGTAATTTAAAATGATTCTGTCAGCCATCTTTATTTTAATGTGACATCATATATACAAAAACCGCTTATAGATTTCAAGACACCAAAGTCACATTGTCAAAATAATGTCACTTTTAGTTTTTTTTTGTCTGTTATATTATGTACATTTGCTTGTATTACCAAGTGTAGAGAAAGTAGTTATTTTATTGGCTTCAATTGACACTCAACACCTGGTGAAAATACCAATGTAATAGATAAAACCCGGTCCAACCACAAAGAATAATGCATCAACGCTGTTAAACTAAAAATTACTCATAAAATAAAACAAAAATCAATTAACCATACTTACACGCACATTAATGAGTGGAATGTCGAATATCACTCCAAACATGTCACCAGGAAGTATGAAACAATACTCGAGTAGCTAGATTGAAGGACCTAAATGAAGACATGCGAATGTATCAACATTACGCGGTAACATCTTACACGAACGTTGGCAACATTGCGACGGTAACGCGCCCGCGCACAGGCGCCGTGCGTGCGCCACGCCTCGCTGTCAGCAAACGGTGGAGTGCGATGCGCGTTTGAACTTCGGCGAGCCGGGCAGCACCTCCGGCAGCTCGGTGACCTTCTCGATCGTGAAGTCGGGCAGGTCAGATTCCATCGCATCCTTCTGCAGGGGAATCCACACCGTGCCGCCCAGTTCTGCCTCCTTACCGCCCTGGATCATAAAATCATCATCATCATCAGCCTATTCTCGTCCACTGCCGGTCATAGGCCTCTCCAATAGCACGCCACTGAGCGTATATTTATGACATCTTAATAATAAGGTTAATGACGGAACATTTACAACTTAACAGTACATTCTTTTAGAATCATCATTTAGTTTTTTTACACCGTGGCTAGGACAGAACAGTTGTTTAATTGAATACTCTAAACGTTTGTCATGCGATGATGCTGTGGTGCAGGCTCTTGATCAGTTGACCGTACAGTATGAGATACTCATGAGTTGCACAAGGTTATTTATTAAGTATATAATAGCAAAAAGATAGTTTGTTATTTATTTGTTGCCGATCAATCTTACTTTGATATCAGTTTCCAGCTTGTCGCCGACCATGATGCACGTGCGCGCCTCCACGTTGAGCAGCTTGCACGCTTCTAGGAATATGTTCTGGTCGGGCTTCTCCCACGGCAGGTCGCCGGAGACCAGCACGCAGTCGAAGTACCGGCGGAGCCCCAAGCGCCGGATCTTCTGCCACTGGGCGCGCGAGGGGCCGTTCGTGATCAGACCAAGAAGATAATCCTCCCTGTGCCACATTCATCGAGCAGCCTTTTGTTATTTCCAACCCCGATAGCGGTGCTGAAACTCAGCGCACGGTACGACACACGCGCAATGATCTTGCACTTGACAACCGCAAGCATTACGGGCGGCGGGCGGACGGCGCGAGGGCGGAGTTCGAACTCTGCCCCGGTGTGCGTCCGTCGGGGAGTTTTCAATGCAAGAACATGTTCATTGTATTAGTATTGTGATGGTTCACACGTAATTTATTGATTATAAATTAGATGCGAAAAGAAACTTAAAAGTATTGTAATGCGAGGCTGAACGACTGCGCGGCCGGGGACGTTTACATTGTGAGTTGTCCTTGTCTTTACGAAGTTCAATATTCAGCATGGCACTACTTCATAAAACAGTGGGATAACGATGGAGATATTTTTCTGTGCGGACTGTCTACTACTGACTCACCTCACTAAACGTAAATGGCGATCTGAAAAATAAACCAATCTGCAAATCTAGCAAAAGTACCTCCATAGTTATATTGAAATTTTTGAGGCAATGGTCATTACCTTCGCCGCGATGTACTCCCTCATACATTTTACAATTTAATTCAAACCTAAGTGGCGCGCACGCGGCGCCCCGAGTTAAGTCACTCGAGGAGCAACAACTGAACTGTTGAAAAACAAGTATTTTATTAACAACATGCGCTCCAAGCCAACACAACGCGGCTTGCAAAGGCATTCGTTTATTCGTCCCTCGGAAACTGACAATATTTAGGACCACATAAAACGTGAATGAATCTACAGCGTCAAATGTAGCAACGCGTGCGTTAAATTATCAATTCATTATTCCGGCGCACGTTTATAGTCGATGTGGCTCCCTCTTAATTTACGTTTCGCGTTAGCCGGTGCACAGTAAACATGCCTTCACAACTCGTGGTGTTGACTCGCACAGCGCCCGACCAGCGGCCGGCGCACCGACGCCCACAGTGCTATGTGGCACGCGTTGACCGGTGGGCCGCGTTAGTATTAGTGGCGTCCGCTCGTGGACAAGTTCGTTTCGATAGAGTTGAACATAGAATGAATTTGATGACTCATGGTTTCCACATAAACATTACTTCACCACATAACACCATGCACAAAATATATATAGACTTCATAAAATCGAGTTAATCCGAGATTGCCGTTGCGAAGTTAAAATTTTTATTGTATATTAGCGATATTCGTAATGCGATCATAACGACGTGCGTACACAATCTCGGAGTAACTTTCAAATATTTGCGCTCAGTGTACAGACAATCTCTTTGTTTCGCTTTAACGAGCAGTTTAATTTTAATATAATCATATTTTTTACTCGCAAAGAAATTGCCTGAGCAATAACAAAGTTATGATTAAATAACGATGACATCATGGAGAAATATTTCGACGAGATTGAACACGCTGTCGACCAGAGCGACCGGTACGCCCGCAATATTTCTGCACAATATGGAGTGTCACCAGCGTGTAAGACTCCCCACTTACCGCAGCGATTCTAACAGATGTATTACATCGGGCGTCAGTGCCAAGTTCTCAAATCTCAATTTTATCCATTCCGCTGATATGTTTTCTGGAACAGGAGAGCATCACACTATAGACATCGTGCACACTAATGCCGGCGGGACGCACTCTAGCCAGTTTACTTTGTACACCGGACCGGTTTGTGTAGGCACGGATGAACTGTATAAGGACAGTTTTCTGCCAAGTTATCAAAGGATTAATTAGCTGTGTGAAAATATCTTTTCAATGAATTTAACTGAAATCACTAATTGTATTAACAATTTCAGAGATGGGTTCGGTTCGAGCGAGCGATATTATTTTGAAACTATTGAAATCCACAGCTATCTTTGTATAATCGTCACATACGGCGCTACAAAATTATATTATATAAACTAGACTATAATATATATATAAACTAGATTTATATGTGACGACTTCGTTGGTCGTGTTCGTGTGAGAGGTCCTGGATTCAAACACCGGGTCGGACACTATTTTTTAAGTTAGATTTTCTAACAGTGACTTGGGCTATGTACTCGGCGTACGGCAACAGAATCACCATCTACTGTAAAGTAAAAAGTTAATGTAACTGAAGCTACTTATGTGTGATTGTACTACACTCCTACGCCCACCTCAACGGGAATTAAAATATTACGTTTACTTCTATTCGATATTTTACAATATATTTTCTGTAACGCTCCAGTGATGGCACACGTGGCTATAATATATAGCAAGACAGAACCTGTTTCGCAGTTTATAAACATAAAGATAGAATATAACATAGCACAGTACATATACATATTATAGCTTCCACTGTGTCGAGTTGAAACGGTTATTTTTTAAGAACACTGGCAATGAAACATCATCTCGACGCCACGTTATTTATTATTCAAAAATTAAATTGAAAAATAACACTCACTCACACTTAAATTTAGATTATAATACCTATACTATTATACACATTTCAACGAAATAATACATGTCATGTGTGTTTGAAGGTCATTTATCGCAATGAAGTTGCACAATATGTCAATGTAAACAATGCATCGTGAATTATTCCACAAACAAAGGAAAGGAATAAATGAATAACAGACACGAACGGTATGAACATGTTAACATCACACGTCCGGTGTATCGGACCGCAGGCGCGCGCGCGGCGGGCGCGAGGCGGGCACGCGGCCAGCGCCCGCCGCGCGCGCGTTTGTAGGCCACTCGAGCTATTAACGAAACGACTCTCCTGCGTTTAAAATAAAAATGGAGGATAATGCAATATTTAGAATCGTTACAATTTACCCCTAGTACCTACGGCCCGCTGTGAATTTTCATAGAGATATTTGGTACTCGGTGTCCTTCGCTTACCCTTTATGAGACCCGGCGTGACTTAACATCACGCCTGTTATACCTGAACAGGTGGACAGAGGAGCGTGTCCACCATGGAATATGTGATGAGCCTATTGCCATACATCAGGCACAGATTCGGACTCCAAGTCACTACTAGAAAATCTAAATTAGAAAAATTCTATAGTGCCCGACCCGGGAATTGAACTCAGGACCTCCGGTCCGGCAGTCCCGTTTGCAACCAACACGACCAACGAGACAATGAATTAAATATCATTATCTTTGTGAAAGCGAGATCCTATCAATAATTAAGGATTCTATTGTTTCTATGAACTATGCGATTGTTTTATAAAAGGTGCGTAACAACAGGAATATATAACTATGTCCTCGATACTTATCAAAGTATACAAGAGTGGTTCGGTGACGTCGATAAAATGTATGGGTGATCGCGGCAATCGATTTACGCGGTAATAATAGCCCACGAAAGTCATCCTCTCGGAACTCGTAATGAGACCGGAATGTAATTCTATCCAAATGTACCGACATAGTATCTTTAGCAGGAAGACATGTATGCCAATAGGCTAACTCCCTATTACATTCTGGGAAGTGAACGTAACTGGTGAAACGCGGGACTCGCTGGGGCTGGTGGCGCACGTTACTCACTTGCGATGTGCCTGTAACCGTTGGGCAGCGAGTTGCGCCACAGCACCTCGGGCCACTCGTCCAGGCCGTACGCCTCGTCGTCGGGCCGGGCGCGGAAGTCGCCGAGGAACGCGGCCGCGCCACTCGCCGCCGCGTCCCTCGGCATGCCGTACCGCTGATGCATTATCTCTACAAGCTGGCGCACACAACATTGCTACAGTTCGACAATCATACAAGTGCGATTTAAAAATAAAATGTTCTTTGTTCCACAAATATATCGCTTGTGCTGAAATGGACTGACCTGTGTGCAATACCGACTAAAAGCTTCACAGGTAAACGGCGATGATAAATAACGTTACTGTATATACAGAGGTTGTTTCATTTACAAAATAAAATTTTTGTGCCACCTTGTTCAGTTTTAGGTAAAAGAAAATTAAATTTTGTAATGGTGCGTTAAACTGCACAGTGATTTATAAGTTATGATCTTAAAAAAACTGTATTATATATAAATACTGTATCGCTGCAAACAGTTTGAGTTATCGTGGTCGTTGAACACAAACAGGTACCTCGCAATAGAAGTTAGCATTACTATATTAGTAGACAGTTCTACAGCTGCAACTACTATTGACATTAGCATAAGCAGTGTTTCATTGTGTAGCTAAATGTAGTGTGCAGTTGAGTTGCTGTTGCTGCTATATTTATGTCAGGGAAGTGTCTGTTCGGGCCAGGAATAGGAGGGTCAATGATCTGAGTGCCAGACACCGAGTCCACACAATCACCTCCGTGTTGGCAAACATGTAACTCTGTAAGTTGATACTGCACAAAAGTGTTTTCTCTGTATGTGATTTTGAAGTTTTTCTAGATATGTAAAAAGGAATCATTGCTATCTGTGAGGTGTATCTCCAAAATGTGTAATAATAAATAATATATCAGGTTGGAGTTTGTGGTATGTCTGTTTATTTATAAAAATGGATATATCTTGACACTGTTTAAGTAAGTGCTTACATTATTTACAGAACAATGAAGTATAAGCAAAAAAGTATAAAAACATTATTATGTACATTTAAGTACAAAAATGAATGTATTAAAAATTGATTGTATGATGGTTGATGTGTTCGATGACATGTATGGCTGACGCTGTGACTAGCACACCATTAGTCTCCAAACAATTTCTTTCCCAACTCCATTAATCTGTGATTTCTACACATTTTAAGTGCGCCAGCCTTCTTCAGAACAGGTATAACACTTTCGTTAGAATCTACTAATCTACAAAGAAAGTCTTCAAATGCAGATTTTACATTTGGTGCTAAAGTGCCGACTTTAATCTTAGTAAGCATTTCAGTGATGCCTTCAGCCCAACCACTTTCTATAGCAAACTCTGATATCCACGGTACAATAGTTAGGACCCCACTCATTGTCTGCATGCCCAAAAACCACAGGTCAGCTATCTCATTCCAATTCTCTTTGTAAGCCATTGACACAACAAGGGCGTTGGGATCATTCGATTCATCCACATGGTAAGCATCCCACAAAAATCTAATAGTGGATTGTATGTACCTACAGATAGAAAAGTCATTCTTTTTCACTTTACTAGCTTGTTGTTTCAACAGCAGCAGTCCCAGGACAGCAAGATGGCCATGGAGTACCAGATTTTCAGGTATATTTTTCAGCTCTGGGAGGTTGTTGAAGATGAATTTTAGCAAAGTGTTAAAAAGCATACTGTTTTCAACGACTTTTGGAGCGAGTACGGTTAGATTCATGAAGATATTGCACAGGCTGACCATAGCGGCCCTGGAATCCTTCATATCTTCTAGTACTTTTGGGTCCAGTTCAGGTTCGGGTTGTGTTTTAACTTTGCCTCTTTCAGATTTTGGTACAGGTGGCTTTTTGTAGTGTACAATAGACCAATGGAAGTTCATGGCCTCATACAAAATATCTTCTTGTTTAAGATTCAAAACAATGTCTCTAGCTTTATCTTCAACAACTAAATGGCAGAGAGCCGGTAGCATAAGCCTCAGTAAATTGAGTTGACCCATTAGGGAAACCTCCATGTCCATAGGCTCACCATCAGATTTGTTCTTTTCTGCTAGTTTACGAGCTCGGTAAGCATGGAAAGAATCATTAGCGAGGGTAAACATAAATGGAAGGAGGGAGTAAATCTGATCTCGCATTGCGGTTGTTTCTTGTGCAATCCATGAAACAAGGACTCTTATCATAGCACACACAAATACTTTCTCAGCGTCAGGCAACTTGTCTCTATTCTTGTCATTAGAAACCTTGGTCAGAATAGATACAACAGCATTAAAAGCCCCTTTCAGGCTAGTATAAACAGATTGTTTTTCCTTTTGTTCCAAATCTAACTGATCTGTAGCCATGTAATTGATGGAGGATTCAAGAACAATAAAGCATGCCGTGACCAATTCAGCATTTCCATACGCTTGTTTGAAACTTCTATCTTCAAGTTGCATTCTTACTTCAATAGCACAGAGTTGCAAGAGCAGAAGGAAGAATTTTTTTGGGTTTTCCTCATCATTAAATGTCCATTCAACTCCCAGCAGGTCAATAATATTAGCGGCAAGTTTCAATGCAGGATCCCGTTGGTTTTTTCCAATTTTACTTGTTAAAATATCATGGAGAGCCCGGTAAATACTTTGTGGCCATGTTTCATCGGAGGATCCTGGCACAACAGTGCTCTTATTACAACTGTATAAAAGCGCATTTAATACAGTAGCCAACTCAAATTTCCTTTCAGATTGATCAGTAGCAAAATCCAAAGCTATCTTATTTACTAGAGCATGGAAAGGTTTTGGATCACTACCCCAAGCTGCTGGGCCATATCGGCTAACTAATTTTACCAGAATATTAAGCGCCTCATCTGTTTGGAAACTTTGGTGAGAATATATCTCTGACATTTTCTTTATGGCTCCAACTTCTATTAGAGCCTTTTGTCCAGTTTCGTGAGCGGCTATGCATTGAAGACACGTATAGGCTTCACTGATGATAATAAGGTTGTCATCATAATCATCATTGTCTGATGTTTGAACTATTTCAAGGAACACAGGGATGTTAGCGAGCATTTCGGGATGGGTCGACAGCTCTGGCTCGTTGCAGAAGCTTGTAAGGATCGACATAGCGACCGACTTGTACACGAATGGGGGACAGCCATCCTGCTCGTCCGTTCCCGTCAGCAGTTTCTTCAAAAACTTGAACCCTATAGCCTCAAACAGCGCCTTCTTCGCCTCGGTGTTACAGTCTTTACCTTTCACTAGTTTCGTCACCATAAAAAGTGCAGCGAACTTTTCCGTGTCACTCTTCGCTGACTTCAGTATGAAGACGCATTTTTTTATTGGCTCCTAAATGTCTCCCATTGTCACAGAACACTCGGACACGGACACAAAACGCAGCAGATCGCGCTTCACTGAGACCACGCGCGAGTGAATCTAGCGAACAGTCTACATCACGATTATAATTAGCGCGAGTTCTCTTCCAAAATAACTAAATCTGGACGTCGAGCTCACGTACTCCAACTATGAAAATTCTATTTATAACACACTGGAACATGAACGATCAACACGCGGCTGCATTGGAACGTTGAAGCAAAACGACAAAATCAACGACGTAAAATCGCTTACGGTGACAGCGCGCGCACTCTATTCGTCAAGCCTAAATTTCCATGACCGTGGCAATGTCAGTGACAAATTGATAAAATATTTATTAAAAATTCACGCACTCACCTGATTGCAAGCTTTGCTATCCCCTTTCCTTGTTTGTATTAATGTATTATCTAAGTCGAAAAATATTGCCGAAACATCGTAATTTTCATCATAAATACCATCCATAATGTAAATGATGAAACAATTATCTCTATGTTGTTCTGTTTTGCAGTACTGTATTAGCGGCTGTCTCGTCCTCGAATAAGTCTAGCTCACTCTTACTTTTCGTGAGTAAGAAAGAGGGACTATACTCTATCTCTCTTAAAAAACATTTACGATACCGAGTAGAAAATAGCACCATGTGCCATCTAGTGGTCGATGATTAATTTAAAAACAAACGAGATACGCAGATCTGATCTTTATATTACGCGTAAGATGGCGTTAAATAATTATTCCAATATAAACGTAAAAACAAGCCAAAACGCTACAAAATTTTCTAGTTGGAAAATTTCTACTAGATTTTCTACTAGAAAATCTGGTAAAATTTCTAATAGAATTCTGGTAGTGGTTCTCGGGTCTTCGGAGATTACAGGCGTGAAGTTACGTTAAACACGCCAAAACGTAAATCCCTGAAGTGGTAGGCGTAGGAGTGTTCTACAATCGTATGTTTCAGTAGGTACGATTTAGATAATTCTATTTTATTGACAATTAGTGTTTCCCTTGTAGTCCCATTTAAAGTTAGACGTTCTCTAAATGGTGTCCATGACAAAAACATATGCGTTAAATTTGCAGTATGTATTTGCGAGATAAATGGACGAATAACTCGATATCACCTTAACCGAATTCGATGAATATTTTTTTTACGAAAAGATGTACTAAAGATAGTTTGATTAGGTTATTATAATGGGAGCCATGACAAAGTAACGGAACTCTTTAATTCTTAGTAGGCAATTAATGATACTCGGCCGAATATTTCAAGCCAAGTAGTTGTCGAAGCGAATGTCACTCCGTAAGTTGAGGAAGACGTGAGTCTTTCTGATTTTATTTATTTATTATTTAACCCTTTAACGTGCACGCCCGAATGAACTCATTAGCATGTAGCCAAACTGTGCGCACTCGGAATAATTCTTTATACTGCTTTCATTTTTCACACTTATGCAATTTACATGTGATTATTATTTATATGTGATTATAACCTGTAAATCTTCAAAAAAACTTGGCACTCCCCTTAGTGGTTAAATGGCGCTGTCTCATATGAGCAACGCGTTTAGTAGGTCTACCCATATTCAGATAAATTAGTGTACATCACATCCACTAAAAATAAAAATATTATTTAACAAAAGTTAAAAATTTTACCAATTTAAAAAAAACTGTTACAAAACAAGATTAACATGCACAAAAAAATAAAAAAAATATAACTTAAAGTCAACGAAATATTTATTACGAGAATATAATGTAGGTAGGTAATGTAGGTAATTGTTATTTTTGTAGACGGTGTCAGCCAAGGAAACACTACAATTAACTTACCAATAATATTAGAACAATACTTCATTATTATTTGTAAACAAATTAATTTTTATACGAATGACGTGTTTGTTGCAAGTGTAACAACCGATCGGGTGGTACCGGGTTCGATTCCGGGTCCAACACTACAAAATTTTCTAATTTAGATTTTCTAGTTGTAGTTCGCAGTCCGGATGTGTGCCTGATGCATGTCAATAGGCTCACCATTTATTCCATAGTGGGGCGTAAACGGAACTGATGAAACGTGGCAGCGTTCTGCTTTCCTCTGCCTACCTTTTCGGTGATTACCGGTGTGAAGTTACGATTTTTTTACGTTATTAAAGATGGCCTCACGCAAGGTTCTATTACTACAAATTAGTTTTTGGGATGATAACAATTGCTACGGTCATTATTTAGTAAGCATATTATATATCAATTTACTAATATAGATAACCGAAAAAAATAACGGCACTTCTGACAATAACATAGACCTAGAAACGGTTTTTAAAATTATGGACGATATATTATAGTTTCCTATGTTTTGCAGTCCTCGTAGCAACAATAAAAAATATATAAACTTATATCTATATAAATTGCAAATGATTTTATACAAAAGATGTAAAATATTTTACTTATTCATTTAAATAAATTTAACTTAAAAAAAAAATACGCAGGTATGTAATTGAAAGGAAGACCTTTAACCTGAATCACGGTATGAAAGTTTTTTAGGATCTTTGCATATATACAAGGAGCAAAACACAATAAGTGGGGAGTCCGTTTCTACACAGTAAGGCAGTCGGGGACGGAGCTGCTCTAATTCTGTCCCTCTCCCATCCTTCTCTCGCAGTTTAGCCGAAACGGGGGTTAATTGGCTTAAAAGCGAAGTTGACGCCGTAATCAGATGAGCGGTCTTGAGCG
>DWEI01001061.1:0-18033 GCA_018245875.1 Mysoria ambigua | reverse complement strand
GACCGATACGACACATCGGAAACGGGCAAACTGACAAAAGAACTCCTGCCGGATGTAAAAATGGCATACAAGCTCACTAGGAGGAAACCATGGACACCTGTCCAAGTACAATTTTTAACTGGCCACGGAGGGTTCGGCCAATACCTTCACAGATTCGGTATAAAAAATAACCCGGGATGCGAATCCGACCAAAGCGTGGCAGAAAGGATCTGGCACATATAATAATAATAATAATAATAATAACAATCTTTATTCACGGTTTACATAAAGAAAAAAAAATACAATTACAAAAAATAACACACAACACTTAAACTAGTAAAATAGAAATAACAACAAAAATGAAAAAAAGAAACACCATAATACACTATGTTTTTAATATTAACTTAATAAAATCCCTGCAACCATTACCTATACTTGAAGATAAGTAAGGACAAATGACAGTAAATTAATAAAGTGAAGTTTTGTTTTCAAAGTATAAAATTAGTAGGTACTTGTGGCCGGCGCGCCATGAATAATGCAGGCCGCGAGGCGCGCGGCGGCGCTGAGCGGGCAGCGCGGCCCGGCCCGGCCCGACTCGCCCGACTTGTTACTAATTCCCCTCTAATTATACAACGCGTTTTGTATAGTTTGCAGTAAGCCCGAACAATGCTTTTAATAATAGACCACACGATAACATCACGCTGGTATTTAACGAAGCTTGAGAGTGCTATATTCTCACTTTTCATCGGCTATGTAAATGGGTGAGTGTGTTCCGTATTATTACTGGGTATATCTATTTAGAATGCCTAGTAATACTTTGTTATATAGAGTGGATATCGTACCCAGAACCTCCCGCTCTGCATTCATGCTCGTAATCACTACACTAACGGGGCAGCCAATAATAATAAATTTAGTTTTTATTCATTCATTTATTAATTCATAAATGAAAGGAACCTACTTACAAAATATTAAAATTAATATTACTAAATAGTATTAAAGTGTACGAATATATTATTATTAAGTAATATTATCAAATAGTATTAAAGTGTACCAATAATTTACCGAAATTTTAAAAGTAAAACGACCGATAAAATTAAGTAATTACGCTCCACATTTTAGGTGTGAATAAAAAAATTCAATTGTTACGTTTCGTTATGTTGATTTTTGTCACGCGACAAGTTTACAGCGATGATACAAGACCAAAAAAAATTAAATAAAATTTATTATTTATTACAAACACTCATTAAATTAATTATGTCATATATATATTTGCATTAAAACATGACATTGCTAAAACGTCTACACCCAACGTTGGGAAAAGTCAACATATAAAAACAAATGTCGCGATTGCCGACATAATTACATTTAAGGAACACGCGTAATTGTTAATAATACGCGATGTAACACCAACTTCGTAAATGTTACGCTCCGAATAATTATATCTAATGTGCCTAATAAATAGACGATATCAGTAATTACAGTTTGCACTCCAATTACAACATTACAGTTGACAATGCGCGTTGTTTGAGAGATTTTATCGCTATATAAATTAACATCGACGCTGTTTCAAATTAAAATGTTAGATGCCGCTTTCGTGTGCGTGCCTATCACGCTGTAATTGTGCTTTGTTGATATGTTACATGCGATCATGCTGATATTATGCAATGTTCCATGCAAACAATACAATGCAACACACGTGACATCGCGCCTGTAATCGCCACGCTGGGAATGCGGACAGCGGATTTTTAAGTTTATTTTATCCAACCCCATAAGCTGAAGCGTAGTAAGAAAGACTTAATGTCCTATGACATACCCTCGTATTTCAGCTCCGGATGATGGTGAGATCTATGTATATTCAAATAGGGTTTCACGTGCTCTCATTCTGAGATTAGACAAGTCTTCAGCTGTAGCACGAAAATGACGGTTGATGATGATGACGACGATGATGACTATGAAAATGATTATAAAAAAAACGTAAACGTAACTGAAAATGACCATAATGATAATGGTGTTGATAACGACGATGTTGGTGATGATAATGATGATGGAAATGATGATGAGTGTATTAATGATTATTAAGAACGATTGTAATGAAAATCACAAAAATATTAGTACATAAGTATACAACAACAAACATAACTAAATATTTATTTATAACCTTGATATAACAAACTAAAACTGTACATGATGTGTCTTAATATAACATCACGCGTGTAATCCCCCAAGAGGAGAGGTCAGAACCCCGGACAGACCAATGTGGTACACTTCCACGTTTAACCAGTGGCTCTTACGTGGCATTATGAAGTAGCGGGTGAGCCTGTTACAATCAATAAAACCAGTAACAAAGCATAGTGTATATGTCATTATATTTCAATATCCAGCCCGCCGCGAGCGTTCCAACTGGCTGTTGAATAATAATAAAACACTGCGTGTGAGCGGGCTTTAAGTAACGTAGATGCGTTAATAATGGGAGAGTCTCATTAACCCCCTTTACGTACGATATGGTCGTAGGTTTTTATTATACGCGAAAGTAGCGTGGCTGTGAAGGTCTCCGTGTAATAAACTGTTAATAGAGCCCTTATATGTTAACCTCAATTTTGTACAAACCTAGTATTGGGTCAAAGTTTGGATTTGTACCCGACTAAGGCTAAGCTCACCACCTATTCTGTAGTGGAACTTAAACAAGTCTGGTGAAACGTGGCAGTGTACTGCAGTCCTCTGCTTATCTCTTAATTTATATGTAAATAATTATTTTTCATTTTTTTTATTTATTTTGGTAATTTTAATATATAATTTCAATTTTACACAACTTCAATTCAACACACAGGACGTGTACGAAAACGTGAGACCTGCGTGATGACGTAACACGATCATCAGCAGCCCACTGCAAATAATGCAGAGATCTGATTAGATATTTAATTATAATTTATAATGTAATATTTAATGTATAGATATGTTCATCACACGTACTACATATAAAACTTAAACGCAACGCAGACGCACATACGGTGGGCAACAAAGCCGCTAATAATGTGAGGCAGAATATGCAATAAACCAAACTATTTCAGAACGCTAGACTCACACAATAAAGCTACTGGCACACTTGTAGTTGAAACGTCGACGCTAACTCCTTATATACATATATGCATTCACATTAAACAACTTGCTCCAACTGCTCGTACATATTTACAAAGTTTGTGTAAAACTGGTGAAATTAAATAAGTTTCATCCCACACAATTTGCGAGTGAATTTTGCAAACTTTAAATCATTATACAGCAGACACTTCAAATATTGTGTAAATAAACAATTATCCAAGGCTGGAAATAACAAGATTCTAAGATCACAGCCGTCTCCTAACGATTTCCGTTCGTTTATATTCAACCTCAAGCTTGAGGAGTATCAAATTTAATCTCCCACTTCGGTATACAGAGATTTTTACAGCCTTTACTCTTGCATTTTTTAAGAATGTGATGAATGTAGGTTATATTTAGTAGTCGATGTTTTCCACCTGCCCTAATGGAAATAATGAAAATGGAATTTTTTTTTGTGTTATATAAAATCATTTACTACAACCTATCTCCAACTATTGACATGTAACAAGTTATCTCAGGTTCAATTATCAATATGACAATTAATAAAACAAATCGGTATCTACTGTATATCTTAGTGCATGATTCAATTCCGTTTGTTCCCTAAAAGATAAGTTTTTATAGTAAGTTAAAGTACACTACATTTGCTTAACTATAAAATCTGTTCACATTCAACTCCAGCAAAGAATTCAAAATGCTTCTAAAAAATAACAAATATAATTAAAGAGTTTCACGTGAGATTGACATTTCTTCAGTTGAAAATATTCATGTTGGACTCTAACGTAATGATGTAAACAACGTTATTTAATATTGAAAACGAAATAATGAAACAGAACGGCTGCCCCTCGGGATTGTTTTCGAGGGCCCAGTGGCATAATAAAGTTACAAAAAGTTAAAGGATAATTAAAAAATTCAACCTTAACAAACGAGACTTGAACCTTGAATAATGACCCAGAAAATGTAGATTAACTTGAAAATAAAATGGCGGCATCTCCACAGAACGTTATAATACCAATATCGTGTTGTTTCATTGCGAGCAGGCGAGCGATATGCGAAATAGCTTGCAATATAATATTAAAGAAATCATTTGTCACTAAATTTATTACTTAGGGCATAAATTATATCTACCAATCGAAATGTCCTGAGTTTAAATCCCAAGTCAAACACTACTTGATTTTTCCAACTTAGATTTTCTAGTATTGCCTCGGAGTCTAGTTATGTACCCGGTGAATGGTTAGCCTCACCACCTATTCCAAAGTGGGACTTGAACGTTGTGAACCGCGGAAGTGGGCCACACTCCTCTGCCTACCTTTTTAGGGATTATAAACGTGATGTTATGCTTAGTACATGACAGCATAAACATAGAATTTTCCTCAAAATTTTGTTCGCTTCCTATGTATCATCTATATATATCACCATTCATTCATTCGTTCATTCCAAAATCTCTGCGACCAGTCTTCTCCTCTTCCTCCACTATAAAACTCAAGAGCGACCGTTACGAGTACAAACATCTTATTGTTACGTCCAAACTTTCCTCGATTTGCGTGGATTCTTTAATGAGCGCGGTAGGTGGGACAAGTTCCGTAAATACATAAATATTAATGATGATGACAAAATTTTCGTTTGATGTGGCACGTTCGAGTAGCAACACAAACGTACTCCGGATGAATTGAAAGTAATTTATGCGGCGAAAGCTCACGAATGGGCTAGGGTGGCTATGAGCCGGTGTTCGGTTGAGGCATTAGTAATATTTTATTGCCGGCTGACGACGGGCGGGACAAAAATAATTGTGCTGAGACATGACATAGGTATTCTTTTACCATTATTTATTGTAACGTACTTTACTTTAAACTGCTTAGATGGTAGAATGATAAAAGTACAAAGTCGTGTCAATGACTTTTTTGACGTTGTTGTACTACGTATTAGCGATTGTGGCGCCAACGGAATCTTTTGAAAACTATTGTCATTTGGAAAATGTTATAAAACTGGAGAGCATAAGAATAATGTATGAGTGTACGAAGAGTAAAGTAGCGTGATAAGGCTATTCAATTACTATATTATTTAATGCAACGAGATGAAATAGTAATTTTTAACTTTTAATTTTCACAATTAATTGTAAGGAAAAGGTAAAATTAAACATAATTAAAAACGTAACTTCACGCCTGTAATAGTCGAAAAGTTATTTAGAGGAATGTCGTACACTCCCACGTTTCATCAGAAGGGTTGGTATGATTTGGCCGACTTCACCTACCTCAGAAGCCTTGTAGACACGATGGAAGAGGGACATTTAATTAGAAAATTGCATGTAATCATTCGGCGGTGTAGCTCAGCGGTCTGAGCGGTGCGAGAATCCGCGCTGTGCGATCCTCACGCCACGCCAGACCGAGGACTTATGGATATAGACCTGTCAGCAAACATCCATGACCTTCAGTGCGCTTAGACAGGCGGATTTTGATGATGATAAAAATACACCTTTAGAAAATTAGAATTGCATATCAAAATGTCAATTGCGAATCACCGTAACAGTAGCTTCAAACAAATACTAGACTAATTCAGATATAGTACTGGGCTGTCAATGATCTATGAACAAAAATAAATAAACTCGCGAAGGTAATTAGGTACTAAAGATCCGGCAACGACGCAATGAATACTAAAAATAAGAACGAGAGAGAAAAATAAAAATATACGAGCCAGTTAATAATAGTAATTAACCGCATCGTTTCAGCAGACACTGATAACAATACATTATCTTATATTTCAGCGGCAATGTCCCGATGTGGAAGTTATACTTGGCAACCACGGGACCGGGGCGGACGGCTCGGCGCGCGCCGCGCAGTCACGCGATACCGACATTCCAACGGCCTAGGTGACAAATCGTAAATTAAATTAATGTTTACCGCCGCGCTCAAATTATAACTTACACATCAACACAATGGCCGGTTGTAGTCACTGTCGTTAAAACTTTACGTCGTCTAAAAACAAAGTTGCGTGCGATTTCGTGGCAGCGTTCACGTTGTTATTCCGATAATACTATTAAAAATGCGTCTAGACGCGGATCGGAAAAATTTAACGATCCCCAAGGTTACATCGACAGATTTAGCAACTCACAAATTTCTATTCATATTATTTAGTCATATTATTTAAACTATTCTAAAAATATCGGTAGGAATTCCAAGAAACAACTCTATTACGCCGCCTTACATCGCATTTACAGTTCGTTGGTAATACGGTAAGTGCATTAATAAAAACGCCATGTCAACGCTTTGAGCGCTGAATAAGTTATAATTTCATTAAAATTAACCCCGCATAATGTACGTAGAGTACGTGATTCTTTCAAACGCAATTTTTCTTTTTAAAATCCGTTCATTCGTAGGCCCGGCAGTTTTCCATAGCACATTTGCAATAAATATCAACGTGAAGAACACACTAGAACGTGTAAAACCCGGATTAAATTTTTAATATTCAAGCTTCTATAAGCACGTCTGTTTACAGACTGCACGTTTTCTGAAAAGCGATACATTTTTCACCACAATATCGGGTTCGGGCGGAATATTTTTGCTTTCACATAATATTTTATACCAGTGTGCTATAGCTTGAATGGAAGCGTAACGAATTAAACATTTTTATACATCCACCTGAAATGCTTCGTTGAAACGTTTGAAGTACGGTATTAAAATATTTACAGTTACAACGGCGAAGGGAAATAATTGTTTATAATAATATTGCACGACGCAGTGATATATTTACTTGACAATAAATGAGTTCTGTAGCTGCGGATTCTTCACAATACAGATATTTTTACAATTACACTAAGCAACTCTGTCCATCGAACGAAACCAATTGGAACGCTATTTGAAAATATTACTGTGGTCTGTTTTGCTACCCACCAACTTCTTTAACCGTAAACAAAATAAACCAACTATCTAATGAAATCTTATTCTACGTTTGCCTATAGGTATCTTAAATACACATATGTATCTAATTGATTATTGCACGATGATTGGTTGGTTGGTTGATTGTTTTTTTTTTCATACGAATAATTAATCTGTAAATGGTAATAAAATGCGGTTTGTGCTACCGTTACCACAATAAATTCAAATAAACAATCGTGTCCAGTGTACCGGGAATATACGGTCTCATTAGCTTTTGATTTCCAATACACTGCCTCATGATTTGAATGACGATATTGAAGGGTTTTTGAGCAAATTTCGACAATTGGTAAATATTACAATAAGTATTCCTAGCTGATATTGAAATAGTAGAACTTTTATTTAACGATACATTCTTATAACGAGTGATTTATTGTCACGTCCAAATAAACAGGAATAAAAAAAACTATATTCTCATTAAAAATTATAGAATTCACTTACACTATAGTTTATGTATTAAATGATTATTTTCCTGTTTTTATCGTTCAATAAAAGTAATCTTATCCTACAGGATCTGTGTAAATTTTAAAATACGTGCAAGAAACAAACCGATTCGTCTTCCAATTTGCAGCGGAACGAAATGATGCGGTACTATCGCTCGTGAGGAGAGAAACGTGAGCGACGAAGGTGTATGAATGTGTTGCGGACAACGCTAGTAAATTTCGTGCAAAACTGCTTGGAATAACTGTACCCAATTTGAAATTTAACATAGTTTAAAAAAGGAACACAAAGTTTTGCAGCACATTATGAGCAAAACTTTCTAGCGCTATTGCAAACGTAAATTAGACAGACAGAAAAGAAAAGCATTGTTTAAAAAGATAATTTTCCTGAAATCTCATCAAGTTATTTATCAAGAACGCATCGCTTTGAGCACATTGAACGTATCACTTGACGTCGTTGCAAGGGTAGCTGGGGCATTGGATGATATTAAAAGTCAGGGTTCATGGAGTACAAAGAAAAAGCGACATTTAATTATTAATCTAGTAAGCGAGTCGCAACTGTTGTGAGCGGCGAGAATGTTACATATTCGTTCTAGTATGTACGATGTACGTGTATAATATGAACCAAACACGAGTTTAATCTGCGCTCAGTACCGCTGGGATGTGCAAGAACGTTGCTCCCGTCTTTGTTGTGTATAAAATGTGATTCAAACGAGGGAAAATATTTATCATCCTTGATTTTAATTTTTTTGACGTATGTGCCGGCAGATCCAAAGTAGGGTTTTAAATATTTAGAAACAAACATAAAGCCACGAAATTGTATTATTCGTAGTAATAGTATTCATTATAGAATATTAAGAACTTGTGTAATATAATTCTAAACCGTTAAACCAAGGTGAGGAGAGTAGTATGGAAGACTTCCACGTTTCACATGTTACGATTAGGTCCCAATGTTGAATAGGCGGCGAGCACAATGGTGGTGGGCATATTTACATCTCCGAGCGACTATTAGAAACTCTAACTTACAAAAATCCTGTAATACCCGATCCGGGATGTGACCCTAGAACCTCCCGTTCTTCGCCAGTCGCGCGTGCAACCAACACAACAAACGCGACAGTCAATATAATTCCACAAACAAAAAAAACACCAACGTCTTTTAATAGGCACATAAATTAACAACTGCATTAAAGTTCGTCAATATATATTTGCCAAGCCACTTATAACTTGGCAATCGCGGCCGCAAACTTTGCATTCCCCTAAATACTTTAAGCGTACCTCCCTATCGCGAATTTACAGCGACGCGCACATAAGTACGGGCAGTGATTTGTGGCCGCCGAAGCGGAATAATTTGAGCTTGCACAATATCGCGTCGCCGTCATTCATGTCGACCTTCACTCGTACGCAAACCGCTGAGCGTCTGACGAAAGCGCACAATTAACCGTCCGTATCGCGCGTGTAGACTTGGTGTGCGTGTATTTATAACTTGGCAACAACGGGCGCCAAGTTTACACTACGCGAGCACTGTGAGCATGCCCCCCCCCCCCACACAAAATCTCCACCGGCACGTACGCGCTCAAGTGATTCCTCGCCGCCAGAATTGGAATAATCTAATCTTCGTGTAAAATCGCGGCTTAATCTTCATTTGCTTTCTTTGCTGTAATCATTTTGTATCCCCGTGTGTATAAATCTCCGTTAGCTGCGACACTTCGGAATGAATGGGTTAAATTGAATAAATTGACTTTAAGGTAATTCTGTCTCTTGGTACAAGGTATGTTTGATGTTGATAAATATAAGCTTTTGTTGGTCTTTTTACGCCTTATTCCATTATTACATGTCATTTTGTCGCAGATTTAAACGTAACAAAACGTAACATCACGCCCATAATCAGAGGGACGTGGCATACTTCTACGTTTCAACAGTTATGTTTACTAAGTTTACGTCCCGTTATGGAATAGGCGGCGAGCCTATTATTACCGGCACGTATCCAGACTCCGAACTATTGCAAGAAAATCTTAGAAAAATCTAATTGCGCCCGACGCGAGATTTGAATCCAGGCCCTCTCAATCGACATGTGCCCTTGTAACCAACAAGAACAACGAGGCAGTCACAATTAACATAGATTACATTAGAGGATTAACGTAGATTTTTTTATGATAAATATTTCATTGGATTGTATAACAAAGTTTCGATGTCTATCACAATAAAGTTTGGCCAAACATCACGGTCCAGATTGTTTGCTCCGCGGAGGGCCGGTTGTCCGCGGAGCTATTTGTCAAATTAAGCCATCTGTCTGCTGGTACATGTACAGCCGGTACATCAGTTGAATATTTGCAGGGACCCAAAAGTTTCGAATATAAATGTAAATGGCACATTTGTAACGGTGACGAAAATGCCTTTTGACTATTTGAAACTGAAACACAAATTATAAAGCTGACTGTGTTAAATACAATATCGCTGCGGTTTTACTGAATAACAATTAAGCGTTGCTTAATTATTATCTACGCCTATTTGAAGAGGTAGGCGAAGGACACTCACACTTCTCAATAACCAATTAATTACGTTTTCGTACTACTGCGGAGGAGAAGTGGAGATTTCCCGCCAGGCGATGCCACTGCCCGGGGACCGCGGTCCTAATGTTAACTTCGGATTCTGTGATTCTACTGAACTTCCATGGCGCGTTTTGAGGATGCGTCTTCTGATTGGCCAGTGTCAGAATGACGTAATGTTATTTATAATACCCGGTGCTTGCGGTGTTATGCGTGTTCAACATTTTATGTGAGTCGCGCGCTTTTATTATCGCGCCGATACGATATCGCGCCGATACACTACCGTAGAATACGTGGTGAGACTATTTGTATACAAAGGCTCAAATGCGGACTTCGAACCACTGTTAGAAAATCTATGATCGAAAAATCAGAATGTCTGACCCAGGAATCAAGCCCAGGACCTTTTGACCAGTTGTCGCACTTACAACCGCTCAACCAACGAGATACACTTAGATATATACACTTAGATATACAACTAATGTAATTTTGCATACCACTATAAAGTTTTAAAGTTACCAACGACAATAGGCCCACAAACCATAGGTCCTCATTTAAGAGTATATATAGTTGTTTAATGCTTACATTACAGATGGTATACATCGTCCGTTTTAAAACTGAACGTCCTTTTAGTACGTTTACTAACATATGCAAATGAAATATTTAGATGACACACAATGACACGCAAATTTGACATTAGTCACAGCAGTAACCGATTGTAAACCTAACTAATTAGTTTTGATGGCCAGATCTATCGACCAACTAGTGCATTATAGACTCGACCGTGACGCAGGGCGGACGTGTCGTTCCATACAAAACGATCGGCACCATCCTTAAATTCATCATCTCCATACCGATATAAGTATACAGCTTCTCTGTTTATCTGATAAAATTCATCATTATTCAATATTATTAACACTTAAAGTTTTATCACCTCACCGTCTGCTTCGCCGCTACAAGTTTCGAACGGAGAGCCGCGCACCAATAACATGTTTATACAGTTTATTCCATTACCAAGATAGCGCCAGTGAAGATATAATCGGCATGCGCACCGTACATCGCGCTAATAGAATACGGCGACATAAGATACTCCGCCTGCTGGCTCAGTCATGGAACGCGTTCACAGCCACAATCACGTCTCTGTATTATGCAAAGTGACATTCGTTTGAAGATTAACCCTCCTTTATGTGGCCCGTAGATGGTTACGTCGATACAACTATATTCTTATATTTGACATGATATTTTGTTGAAAAATAAACAGTAAAACTATTTAAACTTTAATGTTTTATATGTAACTGTGTAAACTTTAATGTTTCATCTAATATTTTTATATCTATTAGAGTAATAAACGATTTTCTTCTTTGAACTGTTCTCCTCGGTCGGAATTAATGAGGTTAAAAGCATAGTCCGTTCGGCTATACAAATTTGTGTCTACCTGACGGTTTAATGTAACTTTGTGAACATAATGGAACTTTACGAAGAACTCCAACAGTATAAATAAATCTCTGCATAATATTATTAATTAATAGATTTAAATAAACAAAACACAAATGTACATAGACAACATAATATGTTTACTGTCACAAGTAATCCTTCGAATTCATCTGTTCTACTAAAAACTTTTTTACCTCTTCTTTTATTATATTTTTTTTATATTTTGTTATATTATTATTTATATTTTGTTATATTATTGTATTATTGTATATGGTTATATTATTGTATATCGAAAGAGCAAGTTTTTTTATTATCGTCATATGCACTGGATCTCCATACGCCACTAGAAAAAATCTTAATTCGCGTGTACACATTTTTAGAAATACACGTTGATTACAAACAATTATACAATTGACATCTATATCGCTATAACGAGGCCTGAATCTGATCTATAGCTACCTTCCAAAGCGTACCATGACATATGAAAAACTATAGTAAAATGCCTCTTAAATATTAGATGCTTAATATACTGATAGTTATGCATGTTCGCAAGTCATCTGTACCATCCCAACCCAGGTCTATGGAGGCTTAATACATTAGTTTACGATTCACAATGTTAAATAACTGAAGCTCCCCCTTAATTTAGTATGTTACTGTTACTGACAGATATGTAAATTTTACATGAATTATGTAGACAAGAATGTGGATTGCGAATCCGCATCATGCTGCCCTCCTTCGCGCGACTCGACGACGTCGCTTTTTCTTAATATGGAGAATATATTTTTAATTTCCGTCGTTCGAAATACCTTAAAATGTTACGAGCAGCTATAGAATTTTAAGTGACTCCCGAAATCAATACTGAATGTCCGTTATTACGAGTATAATGCTTGACGAGCGGTAGGTTCGCGTAGTAAAACGTGCATTAAACAACGCCATAATACACAGACCGAAAAACAAACGGCTCACTCGAGTATTGTCAAATTTTATTCAATGTAAAAGCACTGGACTGCCTCGTTGGTCGTGTTGGTCGCAAGCGCGACTTTCGACCGGAAGGTCCTTGGTTCAATTCCTAGGTTAGGGATGATGGGATTGGTCTAATTTAGATTTTCTATTAAAGGCTCGGAGTCTGGAAATGTGCCCAGTGTGTGACAATAGAATCACCACCTATTCCATAGTGACACGTAAACGTAACTTCACGTAACGTACGAGTATATGTATACACTCACATATAGATACGTAAATGGTGAAAGGCAGAAGTGTACTTCACCCGTCTGCCTGCCTCTTCGGTGATTACAAGCGTGATATGACTTAAAAAGTATTTGCACAGACAGTGTTTATTTAATTGTAAAACGCAATAAATGAGTCGGCTTATTTAAACAACGGAAAACTGAGTCAACTTTTTTGTGCTCATATTTCAAGCGGCCAATAGATTTTTGGGTACTGACTTACCAATTAATATTTATTATTGAAAATTTTGTTCTTTTTATTTTTTAAGCATAAACTTAAGCCTTAAGCGAAGAGCGACTACAATACCCTATAAAATATACGTCCTATTCTTAGTAACAACGTTAGTGCTTGAAGTATACCGTGTTATTCAATAGAATACAATGTTATTAAGTAAATTGTAACGGTTACAAAGAGAACAGATTTTCTTTTAGATTAACGGTCACTAAAGCTTAACGAAAATATAATGGTACACATGCATAGAACAGTTTTTAACAAAGTTTATACAATGGTGATAAGAATAACAAAAGTATTTTTTTTATCAGCCGCCTAATTACTCTTGACTACACGTCGGCGAACTATGCTCGGGGGAAATGGATGGAAATCCCGATGAATTTATGACGAGCTTTGTTGTTGTAAGTATTTCATGTTCGTGACGTTTTGGTTGATATAATATATTGGTACTTTTCTCCACTATTAGCATATACGAGTACATATATTTATCCTGTCTCTTATTTGTAAGGTTTGTCAAGTATTTTATAAATTATGCATAACTTGACGTCGCAAGTACATGTAAAACAAAATATTAAACCAACAAACATTTATTGTATATATATATTTGAAATAAAAATAAGAAATGTACCATCAAGTCAAGCCCAATCCGGATAAACAGAATGCATACTGTGTCTAGTCCTCATTCATCACACAAAACACATTAAAACATTGTTTAACTCGTTATTTCACAATGAAACGTAAAATACATCAAATCTACGACAAAGTGTACGACAAATTGTATGTATACATTGAAGTATTGGAAAACTTATAATATCAAATTAAACAAAAAAAAACTTACACATCGATATGCACAGAACTGGCAATTGACGTCATAATTTCATAAAGTTTCGCGAACGAAAACGTACCACTCGAACAGGAGCGGTGATTAAGCAAAGCGTCCCCAATTAATTCGAGCACTCGAGTATGTGGGGGGGGGGGGGACGACAAGCAGACGGCATGCACTCGTATGTAACTATCGATTGTGACACAACACAATAGCACTGACAGGGGCATTGGCTGCTGCCTACATACGCGTGATACGCGTCGTAACCTGAGGGTTGATTTTAGATACAAATTCGTGACATCCAGTACCTAATTTTGTGAGTGACAATAATATATCGATCCAGGGAAGATATGATTTCTTTAATTTTTTCCCAAATTTGTTTTGAAACACGTAATAATTTTTGGCGTCAATTCAATAAACTCTCTGTATTAACTCCTGACATCCGGTAACTAATATTTAGATGACATAAAAAAGACGATATGTATGTGAATATTCGTCGAAAAAAGGGTACCTTTACTTACACTTTAAACTATTTTCATTCAAGTAAAACATGAAAGTGTTTGCAATAAAATTCTTGTGCAGCATGATTGACCGCTCTTCGTATATAGAGATATGCAAGAAACTGCCCTTCATAAAACTGATCTGCGGTAACCCTATCTGTTGGCTGATACGCTGTAACTTGAATTTTAGAACATGTTGCTAAAACAAACCAGTAAACCGTATGTTATTGTAAATTTGGTTCTCATCCAATTTTATCTTCTTTCAATGCAGTTGAAAATAGCCTTTCAAATAAAGGCTGATAATCTTATTATTGAGATATAACATGTCTACGATGTGTCCTGAATGACATGCGGCGTCAGTGACATTATACGAGTTAGGAGATTACATAACATTGCAATTTACGTAACTCAGGAACTGAACATAGTGATATTCTAAAAGTAAAGTTCGCGAGCCAACCAAAAAATCGTTTTGTTCAAAGAGGGGAAAAATTTTGGTACTCATTACTTTCTGGAAATTATTTTACCCACCATCAACTCCGCGCATCATCATATATACCACTTGCACTAAATCTAAGTTCTCTCTCTTTGTATCAACTATACATTTTCACTCACACACGCGTTTATGGTCCGCCTATTCTACTTATATGTATATTATCGCTTTAGTGACGAAACGTTGAATAGAAAAACATCTACGAATCTAACAATTATTTGGCTCAATCGTCATCACAATAAAACGTAACCTAACGCTTGGGCAAATTCAAAAATAGAATTGAGAACACGCGATCAGTGATTAAAGTGCGGTATAAGAACAATAACCACAAAATGATTTATGACTAGTTTGCACTAATTAAATCATCGTACATTTTGATTTATAAATCTGCACGGATTCTTAACTATCGGAACAAAATAGTTTCGTTCCTTGTTAGTTTATTCAAGAACTTAAAAGCTTGCGAATTGATCCGACACGCGTAGCAATGAACTCTATTAAATGTATAATATATTGACGACCAACGCGTGGGCAATAGTCTGAACTGAATGGAATGCTGTTTATTAAATTTAAATTTAAAACGCACAATACGGTACATTCATGAATGAAACGCACAACTGTTTTTTTTTATTAAGAAAGAATTATCATGGTAACTACTACATAATCACTTAAATCCGTTATGGGCTAGGCAGAGAGCATTGAGTATAAAATATTTCCATATTTACAGATGTAACACGCGTCTCCTCCTACAATGTATTGTGAATTTATAATTGTAGGTCCGTTTAGTGAACTTCGGATTCTATCGGGTTAAAAGAGTGGACACCGCAATTAGCCGGCGCTATTTAGTCATTTTCACGTGATCGTGCGGCTCGATGTTAATTTGTGAAACTGCACGGAACCCCGACGCTCGGCACAGAAGGGGGTGTGCGATTAATTCAACAACTCGAAGGCGCCGAATTAATGGGCCCCGCGGCCGGTCGGGCCGCTGACGGCGTCCCAGCGCCGCGCCACCGCCGGTTGACGGGTCGTTGCGAGACGTGAACTTCCAAGAACTACATGACCAGTGTATCAAGATTCATTTGAACTATGCAAATGTTCTCTTGAAAAAATAAACTTGGTTAAATGAACGTGTATCTTCTTCAAACAGATATACGTAAAATGTGAAGTGCCCATAAAATGTTACATTTGAAATTCGTTTTAAACTGATACGAAAAATAATAATGGAAAACTGTTGTAAAAGTAATTTTTGTTCATTTATATAAAATGTGTGTCGTCCCGTAGCGAAAGTAAGCGACTTACTTTACTCGAGACAAACAGAACGGTCGACGACGTAAATGTCGATGTCAATATTAAATTATACATTAGGTATTTTATCATGTTATTTTTATATGGCTCTCCGAATGTCCCTAATAGGAGCGGAACCTTTTGCCTTTTCTGTCCCTCGAGAAAGACACGACGCATATCATTTCCCTCTTCCCTAAAAGTAAACTGAGAACCCTTTGAATGTATTATTAAACTTTTGTTGTTATCCAGATTAGAATAATGTGGGTTAAAATATTTGACATTTTCATCGTTACTATTGTGTTAGGAGTATTTTTATAGTCCCTTAATACAAATAAATTGCACTTCAGTAGAATATATAGATGTAAATTCAACTATCAACATATCGTTTTGATGTTACGTCATAATGCGTATAACTAATTATAAAACAATCAACTCAACTGTATCATAGTAAAGGCCGTTAAAATTTTAAATAATATAGTTTGATGTATTAAAAAGCGGTTAAACATAAGTACTTACAAGTTATAATGTACGTCGGCCATATTAGGTCTGTGTTTCAGCGCCTTTTCAAACGCAACTTCGGCTTCAGCAAGTCTACCCTGGGTGGTCAGAATGCTGCCGAGGTTGCCATACGCTGGAACAAAAAAAAAACAATTTGTAGCCACCAGTATTTAACAAAATCCGTAACTAACATGTACATTAATAATTAAAATCAAAGATTCAAATAATAATTTCCTAAAATACGTATTATTTATAAATTTATTTCGTTGGCCGGATCGCTAGCTTTATAGACCTGTGTCAAATGAATCAACTACCATGTGGTCTGTCCATGAATGTTTTATTGCTAATAATATATTTATCTGCCACGACATCCCCCTGGAAACCTTTGCGAAAGTAAAAATAGCGACAGAAGGGTTGGTTTTTGAGGGTCCATTGAGTATTGTATTGCTGTGTACGTCTGAATTTCTATTTCTGACACGAAGCATTAAAGCTTTCCGTTTGCCTCAAACATTCGTACTTATAATCTCTTCTTTGTACCTGTAACATACGTGAGCATGGGGTTTTATCTAAAAAGAGAGCATGAAGCTTGAATAGACATTCTATTTATCTGTCAGGAAACATTATTTGTAAATATAATGTATCATACGTAACTTCACGCCTGTAATCCCCGAAGGGGTAGGCAGAGGCATGCAGAACATTCCCACGATTCACCGGTTACGTTTACGTCCCACTATGTAAAAGGTGGTGAGCCTATTGCCATGCATCGGTCACATCCAGACACCGAACCACTACCAGAATTCTAGTTAGTAGTAGAAAATTTTCTAATTAGAAAATTTTGTAGCGTTCAACCCGGGAATCGAACCTGGGACCTCCCGATCGGCAGTCGCACTTGCAACCAACACGACCAACAAGGCAGTCAGTATAATTTATGTGTTATATATATTATATATATGTGTTATATGTGTGTTATATACGTGTTACAGCACACATAATTTGTATATATTGTGTATAGTGTATACAGTATATTGTATATATTAATCATTGTCTATTAGCCCATGCGACACAGATCCGAACTCCAACCCGTTTCCTTCCAAGTGTCAATAATAACAGGAACCACACAGGATTACAGAGGAAACAGTATGACGAATGATTCGCCCTTAAATTATTTATCGTAAAAATTGATGGGGAAAACTATTTTTCTTTTCAGATTCACATAAAAACCAGTTTTATACCTCCTATATTATTTGGAGGCAATAATATCCAGATGGAAAGATGACTGGACGATACTCTAAAAACTAAGAGCCTATTCGTATGCGGCATAAAGTAACGATATACTTTTCCAGCGACAATATTACCATATAATTCCTCGTGAAGTGTATAACCGTTTTAAGATTTCTCCGCCATGGAAACTTAGAAATACGAATAAGAACATAATATTGTGATGATTATTTTATGATCAACTTATTATGATACAATGTAAAAATATATATATATATTATTGGCTGTACCTCTACCTTATCTAGACATTATTTGGCCCCACTCGTTGTCATAACGCTGTCATGTGTCAG
>DWEI01001060.1:0-18035 GCA_018245875.1 Mysoria ambigua | reverse complement strand
CTCCTCGCACCGCCCGCGCCTCCTCGCACCGTCCGCGGCTCAATGCGCAGTACGTGTACCTATAGTGCTGCGGTGCCGCCGTAAACGTGGCTTATGCTCCGCGCTTTAACTAATAAAACTTAGGTAACATGTACTCGCGAAATGATCACTTCCAGCATTTACGGTCTCTCGTTCGGAGTGTTTAATGTGTTGTGTTTAAACTAATGAAGTCTTATTATAGTGGCATTCGCAGAAAAGAACGGAATTATACAAAAGTTTTTCAGTGCGGTTTTTGTGTTTGTTCCTTACATATACATAAAGCAGCAAACATTGAAATTTATAACTATTATTGTATTTACTGACTCATTGGTATTGAGGTTGTAAGCGTGAAGGCTGATCAAGATGTCCCGGGTTTCATTCCCGGGTCGGGACGTATTATCTGTAATTGAATATATTACGGTTAATAGCATAAGAGACACGCAGCCGCAGACGTTGGGGCTCGTTGCTTCCCGAGCCGGCTCCTCCGGTCGCTGGCACTAGTTGAAGATAGAGAGGGATTGAAATAAACACAACGCCACACGGCTCATATATGCGATACCATCTGATTACGTAATCGAAAATGTCCATAGTTACCGGTAACGCTGAGTTATTACTCTAGGTCAAGACATGATTCTTGGCATAATTGCGCGGTGTTTGAGTCGGTTAGATAGGTTTCTAGACTAAGGTCTAGTTATATTGGAGATTTTTTCATATAATGACAACTATTAGAACTATAGTTAGAGTAGGGAACGAAAATTTTGCTATAATCCAGGTAATAATATTGAACCATATAGAGGTTATACTTCACTTCGCGAGTTACAAATAGCGCAGGACGTAGCTGACCCGAAAAGTATGTGCGCGCCAAGCGGCGGGTCGTTAGAGTGACGTCGGGGCCGAAGCGCGCGCCGTGGGAAACTGTATTCATTTTTTATCATTGACACGTGCACGCACGGCGCCACCGGTGAACGCAACAACGCGCCGCGCCCGACACTCGTCGCCATCGAACGATATTTTAATCCGATTACGGCGACCGCTCATTGTGTTGCCGCGGTTTTTGTATAAATATGCAAAAGCAGGTTTCATTAAACCGGCCCGCGCTGTTTGCCCTTCGAATTACGAATACGAGCACAGGTAGGTGCAGGTGTCGGCCGATAAACAACTATGACAATCGCCGCGCCCCTCGCTCCCCTTCACATCGATTATCGCTTTGTTATCTGTCGCTTTTGATTACGACTTTGCAATATTTTCGTTTGAAAGCGCTCGCTTTGGTTACGCGCGATTTGAGAACTGCGACGTTCCGTTAGCTTTATAACAAGTGCACGTTTCCATATCATGTGTAACGTATAGCTAAAGAACTTGTTCCATTCTCAAAATGCGTGCTATAAAACGTTATATTTGTACTTACATACGTAATTGTTTATTTATTCACTTGGATTTAATGGTAAAAATAAAATATCGATCGCGAATGATTCTTTTTACGAATTCACTGCAATTTAACATCAAACTTTTTTATTGTTGGTTAAGGATCTCCTGTCAACATAACGATTAAGTGGATAATTCTGTGCCATTCTGTGTTGCCATTCTAGTGTATTTTGTGTATCAAAAAAATACTTTTAGGGGCGATGTCGCCTGATCGAAGCGTAGGTGCACCCTACGACTGCTCACACATGCTTAGGTAAAGCCTATACTAACTCTAACTTTGAACAATAGTATATTTATAGCCAATGTTAAATCAGTAACACTTCCGGCGACATCAGCAGCCAAGGACGCGTGTGTCCGTCGCGAGCGCCGGCCGCCGCTCGTGCGGCGCGCCCGCTATCTGCATCCTCGATCGCACTTCTCATTGTTACATCTAATGCTACGTGTATTTTCTGCACACGGATCGCCTCCGAGCCGATACAGTAATACAACTTTTGTTTGAGAATTTTTCAATGTGCACGATACTGAATGTCATGCGCTGTTATTTATAACCATAACATTGATCACGCATCTTGGGGCATAAGAAGCTGCAGGCTCGACCTCGGGGGTGGGCGCGGGAAGTGCGCCGTGCCGCTCCCACGGCGACGGCTGGCGGCGGCGCGGCGCGGGCTGCAGGCCTGTGCTGTGGCACCGCGCGTGCCCTGCGAGCGGACCACGGGCGATGTCACCGTTAGGGTGGGCTTGCTTCCGACTGGTCTCTGATATTATAAATACAACTTATAACCTTACGCGTACGTACGCATCAGTGACACTTATACCTTGTTATGTTTGTGTGGTAACAATAATAAAATTACATGCATACATAGCTAACGCCCGGTCCCTTACGGGGCAGGCAGAGAACCCGGAGTGCCCAATATCTTTATCGTAGCAGACCTACCGCGCTTTCTCTACATTCATCACTCTCTTCATACATGCAAGCTGATTACAAAAAATATATATTTGTTTTTCGATTTCACTTCAACAATTCGATTAGATATAAAAGTAACGTTACATTTTTTTAGGAATATACTTTGTTTTAATGCCTCTATAGCTCGACACTGATTCAAAGAGATATTGATAATACCCTATCTATCAAGGTAATTTTAATCGGTTGTTAATAAGTGGATGTTCCATGCACTTTCCATATATCGGTTCCCTTTTCCCTCCTACAGAGACACCCACGTGGAAGGAATTACGCGGTTTTATCTATTGAATTCAGAAATCACTGGCACTTCCCCTCACCAGATCTTGCACAATTTCAACAGGCCGTTCACCACATTCCTCAGTAAACTTAGTATTCGGCCCTTGGTATGGGAAAATGTAATTATATAATTATTTCGGTGGCTTCAAAGGACTTTAGTTATGTTTAGGCATTTACATGGCTGTGTCTCGGAATTTTATCTAACGTTATTGAAAATTTAGTATACTGTATTATTACCAATAGGTAATAATAATGACGTAGCTAACTTTGTACACCGGCGCTGAACGAGTACTATCGTCAAACAGTCGCACAGACAATAGTCGTAGTTGGAATTAACTCGCCATCCGACTTAGCCATCGGGAACGATTGTCCCCGCACCAGCCGCCAAGTTGTGCGTCATACTCGAAATACTGTGAAATTGTCAATTATTAATCAGCCTCTCAAACACTTCAAGTGTGCTACCCGGTAGTAGATGTGTGTATTAGATGTTGTTCGTTGCAGCCGAAACTTGAAACCATTTATATCAAGAAGCAAAGGAAATGTTATTTAGAAATGTATTTATCTACTAACATCTAAATAGACCCATAAAGAGGTCACTAACCGTTCTGCGTATCCCTATTGTTCAACAATCTCGACAACCTAGCGCAGTAGATCAACTTGTGGCTATCGTATACAAATGAAATGGAACGAACACAAAAGCGTTGTTAACTCTCATTTAAAGTCATATACAAAATACACATTTGTATTGACGATGATAATAATTGATATGGTAATTTTACAGCAATATAGGGTCCTTTGATCAAATACAATACAACACCCGGAAGTGAACCCGACTATCTTTGTTTACCAACGCCTGCCCGCCGTCCGCGCGGCTGTCTCTCGGTGTGACGTCATCATAGCGAGGTGTCCAGTTGAATTGTGCGAGTTATAGAATACATGCGAGGGTCACGTGTGGATACGTACGAGACTACATTTGTCTCTGTCCCCGGAGCGCACTGAGCCGATGAGTAATGCCGCGCTGTGCCAAACAAACCAAGCGATAAGCTCCTAGTATTTTTAAAACCAAAGCGACCAATTGAATCGTAAATACGTAATTTCTAAAATAGGACCACTTTTTAATTACTCTACATGTAATGTTATAATAAAAACACCATAATGACTCGGAAATCTAAACCAAAAAGGGCTTTATTTTTTAATACAGAGACAATGGATAGCTCATTATATAAATATTCATTGTCCTTGGGCATCGAATTTATCACTGGATAACACCACTGGATTATCACATCAATCACCTCGAGATAACAGTAATTGCTGCTACTAAGCGTGTACTAGGCAGCCCTATCGTTGCGTCCCAGGAACACCGTGGCTCGGTTTGTGTAATATAATTTTCAATTTCTACAAAGCTATTCCAAGGTTGATCTTAAATAAAAGTAATTATAATAGATAGTTAACACAAAACCAGTCTAAATGGAGAATATTGTGAAAACATAGATGCAAATATGCTAAGTCTCCTATCCCCGCTTTAGCTTTTGACGAACACCGGTCCATGTTTTTAACTGTTCCACTGACGTTTTTGCATTTCCATTGAGTGCAACCTTTCATGACGTCTTTATTATATCACTATTGATTATATTGATTATAGTTCAATTAGTTGAATTAGTTTATATTGCAATGTTAGTAAAAATGTTCAGATAAACTGTTACGAAATGGAACAGAGTAGAATAGGAGACTAGTCGTGATTAGATACTTCGTGTCGTGTAACATGGACTATGAACTAAGTTCTAGTAATGTGTACAACTTTGGACAGCAGCGCCCTCTGGTATCGAGTAGCTAAACTAGTGTTTCTAGAAAAGTATTCCAGAACGTACATCCAAATATGTTCGAGGCAAGGCGTGTTCGGCTGGGAGCTCAAGTCGTGTTTACGACACAACAAGTTAACATATGCGATACAAATTTAATGTTAGCGCACATTGTGTCCTACGACTTTAAATCAACCTATTCTACGAATCCGGGCTCGTATCAGCACTAAGACAACTGAAATTAACAATTAAACAATTTTAAACAAAAATCGAATGTAGGGAACGGCGCGATAGTTTCGGTCGCCAATCGAACGAATCCATTCCGCGGGCCTCGGCGCTCGCAGCGCCGCGCCTCACGCCGTGCCCACGTGCAACGAGACGGCCACTCTCACAGCGGCGTTTTGTTAGAACAATACACAAACACTCATTGAATTACCAATCTTGTTCCAAAGCAATAAGGTTTCAGGTGGCCAATTCCTTCGATGAAATAAAAAACATTGCTCGCTGCTAAACGAAAACCTCCTCGAAACCTACGTAGTAGGTGTACTCACGTGTAACGATGATTAATTTTCAACTCTATGCCGTTCGTCGTAAAGACTACATGACGCATGTTTATGAAACGTACACTCATTAGGCTATAACGAACATAGCGCGCTCGTAGCGATGTAGCGTGTAGCTATGTTGTATGTGGCGATGTAGCACCCGGCGATGTGGCATGTAGCGATGCAACATGTTGCGAATTCAATTACCCACACATTAAGATCGACGCTCGCTCGCGTTTTTTCGCCCGGCGCCAGTCGCGCGGCGGTGTCGGCCTGCCTCTGTTTGTTTTGTTCATGTGGCTTAACCTTTTTTCTAATGATCTCCAGTAGCATTACATACATGTGTTACCCGGCTATATTTAGGTGTCCGTATGTAATAGAGGCCAACTTCATTAGGTTGTATTTCACATAAATAGTGTATGCCAACTTCATTAGGTTGTATTTCACATAAATAGTGTATGTGAAAATATGATAGAAATGAAATAAACATTTGATTACTGGTATCAAAAACGCTTTCTTTTGTATTGTACTTAAGCAGATGACGGCAAAGGACATCGGCGGAAACAGTCGCCTAAGGTTATGTGGTAACCATATGAACTATTATCATTATTTATATTGTTATTGATCGTAATGGCTATCTTACTGAGACATGTGACGGTATTATTACCGCTTAAGCTAAAGAAATGTGCATTGTACGCGGGCCTATCTAAATAGTCGGGATAGGAACACCCATAATTGGCCTTTGTAGGAACTTTTCCGATAAATATATGCATGACGGATCGCCTTAATAACTGAACTCTTGGCTTCGTTCCCCTGTCCAAGCTTCTTCTTTCATAAGGCTTTGTTGTTCAATTCTAGGAGGTTGGAGTCAGGGAAACATTACGTACGGGCGGAGGGTGATTACAACAATGTAGCTGGAGGATACTTGTGTCTCTGCTCACGGTTATAATAATGGATAATGTTAATTACGATACGTATTTATTAGCTAATGGGGATTATAAGTATTACCTCTGTAAATTTAACTTTTTTATAGAAATGTAGGTACATGTCGAATACAGAATAAATACTTATCGCACGAATTACTTATTTAACTAATTTCGTCCCGTGAATGATATTTATTATTTTTTTTATAATTGTCCTGATCGGGAATCGCATCCATAGACCGTACTTTTTTACTCTGTCGAATACGTCACGTAAACATAGACCAGTCCGAGACAGCAGTTACGACACCAAGTTGCATGACGGACGCCGTCACTGATCGCATGTTTCTTTGTTCGCAGGTAATTCGGATGAATCGACACGGCGACGTCCGCCGCGCACTGACACCTCGGTGCGTTCATGAGGCGTGTTCGCGTGTGTGTGTGTGTGTGTGTTTGCAGCCACTCGTTACATTAGCGAGTCACTCTTCCGCGGTATAGTATGCATTGATAGAATTACAGTTAAAATAATATTGTCTCCTGCGATGTAGCGTAATAACAGCGCGTATCAAATATCTCTCTCGCAACACAATTGACCTGCTTCTTTACCATTCATCACTCTCTTTGTACACGCCTCCTTGTTCCTATTACCTCTTACTCTCCCATCAGCCAATATCTGATTTATTGGGTCAAGATATATGAGAGTATGACGACTACTCCGTGTCGGGGCGGAGTAACAATACATTGCCACTATACAGGGTGTCGTAAAAGTCGACTAAACCCGGCGCCGGCGTAGGCGGTGCGCAAAGCTGGGCTTTGCGACCCGAGACCCGCATGTGCGGTGTGGGGATTAGGGGCATTACCCCTCAGGGGAAGCCTAGGGAGCCAGGGGAAGCCTGCAATTCACTCATGATGATCATGTAATGATGAGGTGAAACTTGGTCTCCCTCTGCACCTGCATCAACTTCGCACTGTATATCTAATATCTTGTCATGGTAGTATTCATAAATATAATTTTAAATAAAGTAGAAAAATACGGAAGATATGCTCATCACAAAAATGTTTATTCTGACCGGCAATCGAATCCCCAATTCCCTGCACCTAGGGTCGAGTCGTCAAAAGCATGTGCCACCATAGACTGCTAACACTATTATACAAAAAGTTATAAGATGCGGCTAGCCCTTTTCAGTCTGAGCGAAGATCAGTGTCCGACAGTGGAATGATAAAAGAATTATTGATGATCAATATAATATAACTGCAGTGAACATTTGCAGACAACACTACGCAACAACGTCCAATATAATATACCCAATCAGGAAATTCTATTCATAACTTGCCGGTGTAGTAAGGCAGCGATTACACAATTCATATGTAGGCTCGTATATCCGCTACGAAGCCTTAAAAATATCTCGCATCAGCTCGTTACGGCATTTCCCGCGCGATCAGCAAAGAACGCGCACAGCTTCGCGCGTGTCTTTCTCAGAAGCCGCAGCCCTCGCTTGAGCGCACCCAGTATGTAGCTACGTCGTGCTAGAAATTGTATCGTGCTTCTTTGTATTCTTGAGATCAACCCTTCTATCGTTCCACTGCTGGAACATGAGTCTCCACTTAGAGTGAGAGGGTTAAGGCCGTAGTCCGCCACGCTGGTCAAGTGCGGGTTGGCAGACTTCACACATCTTGGAGAACATTTTTTTTTTATTCTGAACTCAAGGTGTGCAGGTTTTCTCACGATGTTTTCCTTCACCGTAATAGCAAGTTATATTTAAAATTAAAACGCAAATTTTTAAGAGGTGCCGCCCCTAGGACTTGAACCCTGTCTCCCGGAGTGAGAGGTCGAATTTCAAACCACTAGGCTATCACTGGTTTGTATTCTAATAGTCAATTATTCTAGACTTCTTAAGTACTGTCGGTTTTTCCGTAACACTTAAGCTATTTGGCACTCGGTGCTCCCTACCTTCCTCGTTAAGGACCTGGCGTGACTATATGATAATAATCACAATTCCCAACTGCATTTTTGTAATGTCTTTTCTGAGATATTCCCGACGCGCATCTTTCAATTGTTAAACAAAGTCGCATTAACGGTCATTGTAAACTTTGGTAAAGTTTGATTTAATTCCAATGTAACTTTTTAGTACGTCTTGAATATCAGTATTTTGTATACGTATATAAATTCTCTTGCCCAAGTACACAAATCTTTTTCGTATTATATCTAGTATTTACAATATTGCATCTATACCGTACCCAAATTTGGTCATAAGTAGGGCATATAGATCCTGGTGTCTAGTGTACGATGACGTGTAGAACACTTCTATATATGTGCCAAGTTGGCAGCGCGCAAGTGCCTGCCGCCGCACTGAGTCACGGCGACCTCCCGCCTGTGACACACGCCGCTGACTGTGACTCGCGCCAGCCAACTCGGTGTTTGCGCAGCTTTGTTATCTAGTCGCTACCCAGTGCGGCTTTTAAGTGAATCAGCTCGTTATGAGATTGGTTGTTTTATTTATTTATTACACTGTATAATAATGCGGTATAAATTCCCGGTATCCTAACATTGATCACTGTTTTTATGTGGTCATCATCATCTCTTAATTCATTATAATTTTAAATAAATTAGTAAAATGCAAGCGCTAGGATTTGAATTATAGAACTGTGAACTAGGTTCCAATTTAAAACCTATGAAATGTCATCGATATATTTTTATTATCATCACATAAGAAAGCATCGAGTATCAAACATCTCTTTTTACAGATCTGCCGCGTGTTTTCTCTATATTTATCCACAAACACCAATGTCGAAGTAATGACTTCAGCTTGTTTACTACGTCAATAGAATTCTGCTATTTTATAGATTTCTCTTGAATATGTTCTTGAATTTACTATGATATCAAAGAAAGAATAGGTACACATTTGAAAAACGATTACCGATAATTTGTCAACGCGCGAAATGACCGGGAGCCGGCCACCTGCCACGTGGCAGCGCGGAGCAGGTGAGTCCCTGCGAGCGGAGCCGCGGGCGCGCGCACCGGCCCACGCGCCCCCGCACGCTGAGCTGTGCCTGGCGCTGGCTGTGCGCGGGGCACCTCGCGATTCTCATACGGGTTGTCATTAAAGCCGAATGGGTTCTTTATATGGTACGTGCAGTATATTGGGAAAATTAAATGGTTGACCGGTAACGTATGTAGTACAGTATCGGTAGGATACCGCTAACCGGTTCTATACTTATTGTGTACATCGGGAAGAATTGTGAAAACGGGAGAAAGTGTTTGAAAATGACTGAAATACGGTTCAGTTACTAATGTTCTTCTCCACTGATCAGCCATGGTACCAAATTATAAAGTCGATTCCTTGTCTATCAGATGGTTACTTTTATATGGTAGTCATAATGCAAGTGACGTTATGTAGAGTTGTTGAGAGAGTTTTTCAGTCTGTTCGTCCTAATGTCAAATGTTATGAAACAGAGGATTGTTTTAACCAGGGCTCTGAAGTATTCCCTAAAATGACACAACTTAACATGACAGATGCATTACGTTAGAAATGTTTGGCACAGTGCTCTCTGTCTATCTCGTCTGTTTACATTACAATGGGGAAGTACTCAATTTGACTACTATATACATCATAGTAAACAGTTACTACAACTCGCAAAAATCGCTGAGGGAGTTTTGAGATACTCGCTTCCCCTTCCGCCATCTCGCTCCCACCGTTAAAGTCTACCCGTAGTGCCTAACATCTTTATCACGTCATCATTACAAGGTGACCTGTTCAACTCCGTGATCATTATAACTCATCCACATTACGAATTAGCATTTTTTAAACTGAGCCCCAACAAGTCGTACATGTCATAGTAAATGTCAAACATTTCAGACACAGGGTGACACCTGTCGCGCACATGAACCAGTTGTAACAGGTGAGCTATTGCGACCACCGCCAACTTGTAGCACCACTCGCTCTGCCGGTTCAAGGATATCTATATTAATGGTTAGACTAAATGATCCATATTAACAAATAATAAAATATTACAAGTGGAAACGTAACAGAGGTATAGGGAGTATGTGTGCGTGTGCGTGCGTGAGTGCGTGCGTGCGGGCGTATGTGTGTGTGTGTGCGAGCGCGCGTTTGTGTGTCTGTCTTATGTCACAATTTTTCGCTGAGAAAGTATACTTACGGACTAACGTGAACAAAACCAGAGGCAGTTGACAGGTTTTGCGTGAATATTAATATTAATACATTAAACAATGACAGTTAAGCAAGTTTGTCTAAAAAGCACTGTTTTAAACTGAAGCACTATAAAATTACAAGTGTTGCTAAGTAAGTGTATGTAATCAGCAGCTCGTGAGTACATACATCGGTGGGTGTACCGCGACGTTTTAATGGAGCAGCGTTCTGTAGCAGTGCCACGGTGCCGGCCCCGCTCCTGTCCAAACACGGGGATTACTTAAATTGCGGCCGCGAGCCACCGCGCGCGAGGTGTGGTCCGGCGGCCGCTGGTGTCGGTTGAACGACTAAGATTTCAATGTAATAAACGGTTAAGAGACGGACCTAATACGGTACTTTTTGAAAAACTCTCACTTGCAACATCGTATCCGGAAACGTGGGGTGTGGGAGTATGACGGTGTCTGTCCAGCTATGTACGTCTTAGTGTGATAGGATGTTAACTATATATTTCTAATAATATATTTGAATGCAATTTTGGAATTAATAGATAGTGGAATCGAATTCCTGCTTCATTTTTTCTTAAGGTAACTTAACGTAACTTCACGCCTGTAATCCGCGAAGAGGTAGGCTAAGCAGAGGAATGCAGAACACTTCCACGTTTCATCGGTTATGTTTACATATGGAATATATTGCTGGGGATGAGGATTACATGAACGCAACACTAGTTTAGGAAATCGAGCTATATAACAGACCTTTATTTCTAACTGTATGGTTTATGTTATAATATTCACAATTTTAAACAACATAAGTGTTTGCAAAAAACTTTCTACTTTACTCCCCAAGAGAGGAGCTCCTATAAAATGTCTTTTATTGGATGCTTAAGTCATATATGAACTCAAGTCCGAATTTATTGTATTTATGTTCCATATTTTAGGCACTGCAATGACGAATTAATCGATCAATCGCATCAAGTATTAGTAAGTAATAGGTAATAGGTTTCATATAGATTACCTACCAGTAAATATTCTACAAACCAGTTAAAACTTATCTATTGCCCATTAATACAGTCTTGATAGATTCTCTGGTGGTTAATGATGCAATTAGTTTGCAACGACGTCATCGAAACTTCAATCTAGTGTCGCCCCGAGTTCGGTCTCGTGAACAGCAAACTGATAGAAAGTTTGGAGACAGGTAAATAGATCGAATATCCGCCGCGGGCTGTTAGACGTCCCGTCTCGTCCCGTCCCGTCTCGTCCCGTCTCGTCCCGTCCCATCGCGTCCCGCCCCGCAGCGCGCCGCAGACGCTCACTTCCTTGCCTGCAGCGATAGGAGACTTTCATTTTAAAATTTCATACTTCGCCAAGTAGAAACCTAATACGGTATGTCAGGATTTTCGTAAGGATGAAATTAATAACTAATCTCCTTTAATGACTACGCTGATGAGAGTCCCCGTAGTTAGACGGATGTGCAAAATATACGTTCACCTACATATGTACCTATGTAGCCTCAAACATACGTTCATGTGTTGCTAGTGTCCGAAGGCGCCAGCCGCCGTCGAAATGTAAAGATCGCCGCCGCCTCGTGTCACGTTTTCAATTTCACGCGTTCACATGATACTTATTGGATTACAGATCAATCGGGTTTTACTTTCAATTCGGTCTCCACATCATATTCGATGTAACGATAAAATCTCAATGTTAACTGCGTTAAAATTGAACACTATATAACTGCGCGATGGATAAATCCCTTTTAACTTCTGCAGTGAATCGTGCTCCATATTAAATCAAAGTATTCTATGACAAGTTGTTCTTCGACTTAAGACTGGCCAATTGCTCCAGTGGTTAGTGAAATGAAAATGGTCGCTGAGCCCTGGATCGTGCGTTGCCGTTCGATGACCATTCAGGACTTGAACGTAATTCACACCGGTGCCCTCTACCACCTTACACTAGGGCTGGGTAGGGAGTATACCTTCTGTAATAGTGTCGTTGTTAAACTTGACCGTCGTGTTTAATACTTAGTTATTAGTATTTTTATATCGCCGCGCCGGGTCCCTTACGCGGAGGACGCTACCAGTAGGAAGATTTAAACAAAATTATTTTACTCGAAATATGTATATAAATCACCGCGCGGTCAGGGTGTGACGGCGCTCGTTAAGGAAAGCGTCGCGTACGTGTCCATCAATATAGACTGACGATTAAGACATTTAACGCTTAAGAGGACAGTTTTTATCTCGTAGTTCTCAGATTACTATTTCTCCCTCATCCTTTAATTCAACACAAGTTTATTAAAACTGTCATTATATTGATTATGTCCCACAATCTCGCCAATGGCTCTGTCAAAACATTCTGTATAGACCATGTGAGCCGTTGTCGCAGTCATGTCATGTAACCACGTAACAAGCGACGCCAGTTGCTGGGAGCCGCGCTGTGTTCTCGTTTGGACGTCATTAAAACACTTAACAGATCACTCCTGAGAGGCGCGAGCATCGCTCGTGCGTTTTTTTATCATTTCTTCATCACGCCCGGCGCGCTTCACGCCGTTAATCAAAGTGTACGGACTGCTGGAGATTGATAATGAAATGATTAATTTAATTAATTACAATCTACACTAAAACAGATAACGTATTGATGTGGTACTGCAATGTTTACTTTTGTTTCTCTGAACTAGTGTATTGAACATGAATAGAGCGTTGAGCAAGCTCGGACTGCTCCGCCGACGTCCGGCCGCTGACAAATATTTGAGTTTGTCTGGATGTGGAACTTTGTCTTGGGATATATTGGTGTTTGTCCACACTGTATTTGTACCGCCATACGGTCCGATTTGTGTTTGATTTTTTGAACAGTTTCAAAACGTGTGGATTGTAACGCACTTTCACAACCGTAACGACATTTAAACTATACCTGAACGGAAACACGTAATCCTTGTAGGTAGAACTGCTTTCTTAACTTCTCTGTAACTTGGCGATCGTAGTATATGGTTTTTTATAAAATAATTATTGTAATGACATATGCGATTAAAGAACAATCTCAAGTAATTTACAATTTTAACTAATCGAAGCTTCTAGTCAAATTATAGTACGACCTCACAGATAACATTTCCCGCGTCCGCCTCTGTCACGACATCGGCTATCCAAACAGTTGCTTTCACAGATCCGAAATGCCACATATCCGTTCCTGAGTCGGATGTAATTCTAACATATTAGATGCAAAATCGATTTGCTCTTTACACCCTGTGTAACTTTGAGAGGATACATTTTTGTTAATCAGTTTTTGTAAACACATGTTAAAGAAATCTCTGCTAGTGTTGGCTATGATACTGTGATTCATAGTTTTTGTGATTGGAACGAGTAGGATGCATACACTAGCGGCCTCTACCAGTTTAGTAGTAGGTAATAGTAGAGAGAGTTAGCTGATTTTATTATTAGGTATACATTGTTTGTCAATACACGTTAAAGACGGCCACCGTCTTAACCGTTTGCATTTGCCAAGGACAATGGCCAGACCTCAATCCTTTGTATTCGCGAGTAGTTCCTAGAGTTAATCCAACACGTACCGCAGTACTGCTCTACCAAATGCATGTACTCGTATTCAAGGAGCCACTGCTCGAATGAAATCTACTATAGAAATAATTTTAAATACATTCAGTTTTTAAATGAGGCCCAGCGCAACGAGTGCATGACGGCTAGTGCTTAATGATATACACAGTTGGTATAATTTCAAAACAGGCCTCCCCAGCCCTGTGTGCATACCCCGCGGAGGTCGTGTCTCTATCTAATCGTAGCTGAGCTAACAATAACTATCAAGTGCCCGTCTTCCAGGAATCGCCTACCTACGCCCAGGTAGCGCCCTTACAAAAAACTTCCGACCTAGTGATGTTCATGTTTTTATGCGGGATGTCGATAAACATGTCGGTATGTGAATGTAATTTAAATTTAAATGTGTATTTTAAGAGTTTCAATGTAACTTTAATATACATGTAATTATAAAGTAATATGTATATATTTGTATAAAATGTTTTCGTACAGAATTAGTTTTTGTATGAATTACATATGTTTTAGTGGATTACATTATCTCACTTTTAATCAGCATTAAATATAATAAAGCAAATTGAGGCAGATGTTTTTCTATAAATGAATAATAGCTGATAAAATTTTAAAACTTTGTATTATAATGGGCAAGTTATTATACATACGCCTTTGACTTAAAGTTTCGCGCAGTGAGTCAGCGGCGGCTTAGAGCGTTGGAACTGACTGACGTGCGGTGACTCATTCGCTCTTCCTCTCGCATTCATGAATTCAATCATTCATTCCAACAATTGTTACTTAGTTAACAGCTTCATTCACGCATGACAATAATCACATCGCTTACACTGTTGCAAGTAAATTATTAAATAACCACATTTGCAATTAATATTGCATGCGTTTCTTTGTAACGTTAGGTTTCTAATGCGACTAGACGCGTTTTTACCTCTTATCAACTTTACAGTTACGTGTAAATACAGTACATTAGTTGTTTCGAATGGCTTTTTCTGATTTTGTTTTCTTCATTATTTTGAATCAGATGATTGACTCGAAGAGCGGGCTCAGTGGTGCTCCTTGCGAAACGCCTGCGTACTGGCTGAGTGCCGAGAGGCAGATATCGCTATTTCGTCTACCCTAAGACATGAGGACATAGTTTATTCATCATAGGCCTGATAGCATCTTATCACGCCTAATTACAAAATAAAGTTCATTACGCACTTTTTGTACATGTGCGGGAAATCTTTTTATAATAACGTGCAATATATCAAAGAAAGAATATTAATATGTGTAAATCACGATTGAACTCCCCACTATAGTCAGCAGAGGGGTGTAGTACTATTCCATATTTAATTAGACACGTTTACGTTCCAAATATGGAATATATGGTGAGCCTATTTACCAGTCCACCATACACCGGACTCATGTCTAAGCTCCAAACCACCACGAGAACGTGTAAATTAGAAAAATCCAATAGTTCCCGACCCATACTTTGAAACCAGCACCTGTCGATCGTCAGTCGCACTTGCAATCAACGTGCACAACTAGCGAACTTTGTTTATACAACGGGAGTTTAACTGGACCGGCGGTTTAATGGTTAGCGATATTGAGTGAGGAACTGGAGGTGATGTTGGACTGATGCTCCATTTTGTGCGAAATATTATATTGTTTCTTACTAGTTTTATATATTAAGACTCTACCTTTCTAAAACGACTTTGGTAACATATAAAGTAAATACACTAATTCAAAACAAGTATCCCATATTTATTCGGTTACATGCCTGACCGGGAATCGACGCCGTAACCCTAATGCGAAATGCGGCGCGATGTCCTTTTGCCGTATGAGTCATACTTGCTACTCACATTAACTCATTTAAATAATTTTGATTTTTACACTTAATCTAAAGCATGTGTTGAATCAAGGCAATACACTGTTTGCTTTTTAATACCCGTCAGTGAACAGGTGTTTGTGAAATATGTTTATAAAATGGTATTATGCAGTGATATGTAAATGCGGTCCGGAAAATTTATTACTTGAGTATATTAATTTAATCTCAAAATCATTTAATATAATTAATATTCTCCTAGGATGTGCGTAATATAGAAATATAAATAGCGAAAGTGAAATTAAAAGCGGCTGCAAAGCTAGCAAATAATAAATGCTAACCAATTAAGGCGCACTCGTCGAGACAAGTGCGGGCTCGGCGCGCGGAGGGCGCGCGGCCGCCGCCCGCGTCGCGCCGCACCGGTGGCGCGGTGCCGACGCCGCGCGACGGAGCCTCCGCGCACGAACGTGGCGTACTGGGTTTGTCGAGCTCAGTGTGCTTAGCGGAATCTGCTCATCATTGTTCTTGTGACGTCGTAACGCAATGTCCGCCGTGGGATGGGCAAGGATCAAGCAAAGTCAAATATCGCTATCTTTCTACGTTCTTACTCTTCTCCTAATTATGTACTTAACTTTATTTTATATAAGATGTACAATGGAGCTTTCTACTTTTCCGAAACTATTCAAGTCCTATATGACTAACACGGAAAAATAATCTAACATTGCTAGAATTTTCGATTACATTCGGTTATATTGTACGTATTGAAAATAAGAAATGTAGTATATAAATCTTGGCAAATACTATGTGAAACCCTATTGGTGTAGGTACTCGTGCATGCACATATATTCTATGTCAGTGACACCTATGTATTTGAGACCTTTTGACATTAGGTTTCTTGTATATATGACGTGTCGGATACCAAAATTGGAATTGCAGAATTGTCGCAATCTAGCTGCTCATCAGCTGCACGTTTTCGGCGAACATCATAAAATTCCAAAGCGAAAAAAACCGCAGTGAAAGCAATTTGCATAGTTGTGTGCATTTCATCGCTATCGCGATTGGCGGCGGTTGTAATTGTTATGTAAATGACGTCGCAATTAACTGCAGTCGCTGCACGCGCCGCACTCCTGGCTCGTTAGCGCGACAACTGTGGCTGCGTGCAGTCCTGGTACACTCTAACCTCGCAAAGGACAGACATTTACTTTTTCACTTTATACTATTATCATTACAGGCAAGCAACGAGAGCCGGGTTCCAGATGTCTCATCTTCACGGACCTCACTTGCTTATTCCATATTCATCACTTTCATCCTATACTCTTCCCCATCTTCATAATGCGAATAGTTTTTACCATAGTCTGGCCACGATCGCTCTGGCCACGATAGATACATATCTGCTGTGCCAATGTCAAGTTGAGTTTTTTGAGCGGCGTACCAAGTCATCAATATCTAATTCTATCGATACGGCCACCGCTCGCCGCGGCCGGGCCTGGCCCGCCGCCGCCGCCGCCGCCGCCGCCGCCATTGCACCACAATGAAACGTTTTTTCTTCTGTTTTTTCGTCTCCCCGATCAAAGCGTTTTTCTGGCGCCTTATCACAACCGCGCCCAAACGCCACGCCGATGCTTCTGCCCGTTACTTTGTCACACAAAAACTTTACGTTAATAAAATTACTTGAGAGTAGACATCGTATTTTACTCTAGCTGAGAAACGTTCGATTATATTATTGGAAAAAATCTCTTTCGAAATAAAGCACATTAGTAGTGAATGCTAGCAACCGGGCCAATTCAGGTTCAGACTACATTGTATATTGCATGTGCATCTGTGGCTTCATACATTTCTCATAGAAGAATTGTTTTACATCTACATTTCATTGTTTTCCTTAAATGTCTAATATATTTAGAATCGATATGGTCATTTGAATTCGCATTGAAATCAATTGGGGAAAAGTGAGGATATTTTTATTTATAAATAAAATGTAAGTAAATTATAAAATTGATCGTGAAGTTACTGAGCGTATACATAAGAATGTTTTACGTGAGTTTAAGTGATTTTGTGTCCATTTACCTCTAAGTTTTGGTTTACTAGAGTTGCCTTTGTAATAATAATAATTACAGCAAACCCGACGGAGATAATTACACGAGCGGGCACCAGGGCGGCATGCGCTGCTAGCGACGTCTGGCGGGAGCCCCACATACACACCAGTAAACTGTACATTGTGACACATAGCATGCATGGTGATGTATACAATAAGTATCCGAAGTTATTTCCGGACGTTTGATTAATGATTTATTCCTTCACACCACGCCAGTTCACATATTAAAAAGGACATATCTAGTTTTTGGAACGCCGATATCTTGTAGGCAGCCTAAATTCGAAAGTTTCCTTAGAGAGCAATTACACATATGTTGTCTTTAACGCTAACTACTGTTAAACTCTTTTTTTATTTTATTCGTGCACACACAAATATGACATGAGTAGAATGGAGTTGATCAGTTGCACAAGGACCGTACTTATTCCATATTGATAGATGTGCCAGTACGCCCGCTGCTGGAGAATTTGTTTCGTCATGGCAACCTAGTGCGTACAGTTGCGGAAGAAACAACGAGA